>VZQC01005766.1:4401187-4462835 GCA_009823505.1 Rhizomys pruinosus | reverse complement strand
GGGAAGGGAATTAAGCCTGAACTGAATTGGAAAAAATGTATGAAATGCACAAAGCATCAATAAAAACTAATTTAAAAAAAAAAAAAAAGAACAAGTGCCACTTACTCCAAATAAGGTACCAACAACAGACCAAATACAATTCCACAAAGTCTAACTTGAAATGCCAATGAATGAGGAGTTATTCAGACAAGCAGGGGTGAACACAAAGCTGGCATGCCATGGATGACAACTCCCCCATTGCAGCATGGATAGAGTCCCCCAACATAAAACATGATAATTAAAATCAATTGGAGAGATCAAAGTATGTCTGATATTAAAGTCAGAGAAAATAATATGGTTACCAGATGTTTTGTTTATGCTGAGCTTTGAGGATATACAGTGTTAACAAGAAGCAAGGCACCCTTGTATTGATGGTGTACTCAACTGGTAAATGAGAAAAAAAATGCCTTATTTTTAATTTTGAAGGTTGTTTATGAAGAGTAATGATCCTCTCTATTTACAAAGCAGTCTAATTAACTTCTTCAATTAAGTCATCTATTCTACAGAAGATCATCACATCATTAGAGGTTAGGACTCATTTTATCTATTTTTTTCTATAAATGATGAGCTCTGTTAAATATGGTATTTAGTTTTACTACCCTCGTAATTTTATTGTCTTTAATTTTTCCATTATAAGCCATTAGAAACAAAAAAGAGGCATAGAATTCCATTGTATCCATTAGTAATGACAATTTTTCAATATCCAGTTATCATTTCTTTACAAACAAAACTATTTTCATACTTTGAGCTTCAATCAGTAATATGCAATTGCTTCCAGGGCCCTTAAAGCTTATGAAGTTTTTTTTTTTTTTCAATTATCTGTACTTCATCAGCAGACTTTCCCAGGCTTGTATTCCAACTCAGTATTTTGAAGGGAGATACACAACATGGTGGATTTGGGATTAACTAAAAGGAGAAAGAGAACTTCAGATTGGATTATCCTGAGCTGTATTACTCATCCTAAACGTGGGCATTTCCCTCTTATGGCAGCAGATATAAAAGGCCATGGCAGAAAAGGGCTTGCCCCAATTTTGCTGCTTCCCTTCTCTCTCATGGGTGAGTTTGTCTTGCTGCTGTGATCACCTCATCGGATCCCAGCATAGTCTGAAGACAGGCAGTCCTATTGGAATCCATCAAGCCTTCAGAGCCAGATTGGGACTACTGAGTTATCCAGCTTCCTGGACTGAACAACTACCTGGATTCTCAACCTCTCCAATGAGGTGCAGCTATTGTTGAACTACTTGGACTCTATCCCATTAGCAAATCTAATAAATCCAGAGAGATGATGATATATAGGTAGATAGATAGATAGATGATAGATAGATAGATGATAGATATAGATAGATATAGATGATAGATGGATAGATAGTGATAGAAAGATGATAGATGATAGATATAGCTATGTAGATATAGATGATAGATAGATAGATAGATAGATAGATAGATAGATAGATAGATAGATAATTTGTTCTACCGATTCTGTTTCTTTAGAGAACCTTGACTAACACACTGGTTAACCTATCTAACATTATATCTCTAAAGAAAAATCAACTTTCCCTCTCCCAGGAGTTATCATTTGCTAATAGCAATTCAACTATTAGCTGATGGTTGAGGGGACTTATCTTTGAATATGACACCTATATCTAAACTCTTCACCCCAAGGCACAGGGACCATTGCAGAACAGGGGGTGTAAAGACTGTAAGAGTCAGATGTGGTTGATAACCACAGAAAATGTTTTCCAGGCAACAAGGAAGTTAATCATATGAACATGCCATAATGGTAACAGCATGCATGAGACGCTTGCAAGCTCCAGTGACACAAAACCCTCCTTAGAAGTGGGGAAGTTTCAAGCTGGGCACGGTGGCGCACGCCTTTAATCCTAGCACTTGGGAGGCAGAGGCAGGTGGATCTTTGTGAGTTCAAGGCCAGCCTGGTCTACAGAGTGAGTTCCAGGACAGCTGGGGCAACAGGGAGAACTGTTGCGAAAAGACCATAAAAAAAAGTGGGGAAGTTTCATATTTATTAACAGCCAAAAATATTCTGCTATTGAAATGTATCACATTTTATTATACATTCATCAGGTGATGCCTTCTGACCTTTGTGGGACTGCATGACACAGGCACACCTACATACATGCAGGCAATACACCCATACACATAAAATAAGTTTTCTTTTTTTAAAAAAAGATTCCTTTATTTATTATTTTTTATGTGTATGAGTGTACTGTCTGCATGTATGTTGGCGCACCCGTGTCATGCAATGCCATGGGAGTCAGAAGAGGGCATTGGATTCCCCTGGAACTGGAGTTAAAAATGGTTCTTAGCCACCATGTGGGTGCTGGGAATAGAACCCAGGTTCTCTGCAAGAGCAGTTGGCGCTCTTAACCACTGAGCCATCTCTCGAGACCCTAAAAGAAGTTTTCTTAAAGGATGAAATCTCAAAGTACTTTTAGTACTTTTAATTAGTATATCCCTGATGACTAAAGAGGTTGAAATTTTTAAAAATTATTTCTCAACCACTTGCATTTCATCTTTTCATAAATCTCTGTTTAATTCCTTGACTCATTTTTAATTGAGTTGTTTGTTTTCCTTATGCTTTTAGTTCTCTGTATATGCTGCATAATAACATTCTGTCATATACATAGAAGGTAAAGATATTTTCCATTCTATAAGCTGCCTCTTCACTGGAATGATGCTGTCATTTGCTTGCAGCAACTCAATTAAAAATTAGTAGCAGCAAATGATTCAAGAATTATACAGAACTATTTCAGGTTCTTGAGGTCCCATTTTTTTCATAATGTCTGCATTCTTGAAGTCCTATTAATAAAGTCTTTCCCTGTGCCAATAATATCTGGTGTGCTTTTTTCTGTCAGATTCAAGATATCAGGTCCCATGTTTTCCCTTTGAATTGAATTTGAGTTTTGTGTAGGAAGAGCAGTATTCTACCTGCAGCTATTTAGTCTAACCAGCACTATTTGTTGAACATGTTGTCTTGCCTCCAATGTGTTCTTTTTGGTCCCTTTGTCAGTGCTATTTTTTTTTTTTGGTCTTTTTGAGACAGGGTCTCCCTTCAGTCCCAGCTGGCCTTGTGCTAGCTTTGTAGACCAGGTTGGCCTTGAACTCACAGAGATCCGCCTGCCTCTGCCTCCCAAGTGCTAGGGTTAAAGGCATGTGCCACCACACCCAGCTTTTTTTTTTTAAATCAATGAAGTGTCACAGACAGAGATTCACTGTGGCATGAAGTGCTGCGAAAAACTAATGGGTGAATGCTCAGCCCTAAACAAGTCATTTGTTCTAAAGCTAAGCTAACATTGTATAAGACATGGTAAAAATACAAGAGCTAGAAAATAGCGATGAGGCTTTTAAAGTCATCTTCTTAACAAGACATAGCTGTTGGGATCTGGAGCTCACAGAAGCTGCAGTTCCTTCACTGGGACTGAAGTAGCATGGTCCCATCAACTGCTATCCATTGATGGGGGAAGGGTTTAGGTGACTCTAACCCTCGCTGCTGAACTATTTACTATTAAGGTATTCTGGGAAAGTGGAAATTGTTGTCTTCAGTTATGAACTCACCAATGACCCTGCCAAGCTCCAATACATAGCAATATCTAGTATATATCCAGCATATCCACTCCTAGAAAGTAGCTGTAACAGTAAAAAAAATTATCTTTCTAAGTAAACAAATGCATACATGAAGAAAACAGGGTCCTCATCACTGTTTGTTGAAGTTAGCTCTTCATTTGACAAAGAAATGGTTGAAAAAAGTTCTCAAGTGAGTAGAAAATTGGTAAAGACCTTCAAAATCCCTCTAACCTCTAAAATTATTTGTATGTACATCTATATATATATCAAAATGTGTACACCACAATATCTATACATGATACTTCATATGCTGTAAAAAATTATGCCATTTTAATACACTAATTATGACCTAATTCTCCCATTTTAAAGACTTATTTTCTAAAAATCAGCCTTGAAACTATCATACAAATTAATGTTTCATTATTGCATTTTCCTTTTCATATATTTTTTTTATTTCCATTTGACACTGAGTAGCTGGAACTTCCCTGATTCTCACTATGTAAATCACATCGGGCCACATTTTCATAGGTATTTTCCTTTCTTGACACTCTTTCTTCCATTCCCTTTCCCTATCCACATTTGCTGGTCCTAGTCTTCTCCACAGTGATCTTCTTCTTTTTTACCATTTGCATTCTATTACCCTTCCCCCTTTCACATGTCCTTTAACGCTTTCATGGTCCCCTTTACAATTTAGTGATCTACACACACCCACATGCCAATATGTCTACACCTACATAAAAAGTAAAATCTACCCTGTGGTTCCTTGTCCGTTTTGTGGCTGGCTGACCTCCACTGCAGGTTAACTTTTGCTTCTGTTCTCTGTTTTCCTACTCTGGGAAGCCACTGGGATTTGAAACTTTTCTGCGTTGCAGTTTTTCTTTTAAGATCTAACAAATTTGAAAATATTAGTAGGTTAATTCTAGAGCCCATTAAGGGATTCACATTCTTTTTTAATAATGCTTTTACTGATGTTTTGTGTATTTCAGACATCATTTCTCAATTCAGTGTAGACATATTCCCCTTTCTCTTCCCCCACCCCACCCCAGATCATGCATTCTGCCATAACTATCCTGCATCTATCCTTCAGTCTTTTTATGGTGTTTAGGAATTCTCATTTTCTTCCTTTAATTTTATATTAGTCTAAAATATGAACACATACTTTCCACTCAGATATGGTAATTACAGAGTTTGAAAGTAAGCGGTGGATCAATTCTAGAGCCCTTTAAGAGATTTACATTATAACAACATTCTTGCTTTCAGGAAAACAGAAATATAACAATAATGTTGTTCAGCTTGTCTTACATATGGGGATTTGGTGTTAGCATCCAATAATGAGGGAGACAATTCACTGCTTAGTTTTTGGAGACTGTGTTACTTCACTTAGCATAATGGCTTCAAGTTCTATCCATTTACCTGCAAAGTTCATGATGTCATCTTTCTTTACCACTGAGTAGTACTCCATTGTGTAGATGTACCACATTTTTGTTATCCACTCATCAGTTGAGGGGCAATTGGGTTGGTTCCAGCTCTTTGCTATTGTGAAGAGAGCTGCAATAAACATGGATGTGCATGTATATTTGAAGTAGGATGAGTCTTGTGGGTATATACCCAGCAGTGGTATGGCTGGCTCAGGTGGTAGGCTCATTTTGAGTCTTTCAAGGGTTCTCCACACTGCTTTCCATAATGGTTGTACAAGCTTACATTCCCACCAGCAGTGTGGATGAGTGTTCCCCTTTCCCCACAACCTCTCCATCATTTGGTGTCTTTTATGTTCTTGATCTTAGCCAGTCATATTGGAGTGAGATGATATCTGCATTTCCTTAATTATTAATGATGTTGAACACTTTTTAAGATGTTTCTCTGCCATCTTTACTTCCTCACTGGTGAAGTCTCTGTTCAGCTCTTTATACCATCTTTTGAGTAGGTCATTTGTCTTCATCTTTGTTTTTTGAGTAGTCTGTATATTCTTGACATTAATGCTCTGTCAGATGAATCACTGGTGAAGATGTCCTCCCACTCTGTGGGTTTTCTCTTCACTACCTTGATTGATTCTTTTGCTATACAGAAACTTTTGAGTTTGATGAGTTCCCATTTGTTAACTATTGACTTTATTTCCTGTGCAGCTGCTGTCTGATTTAGAAAGTTTTTTTTTTTTCCTACACCTATGTCTTGTAGGTTGTTACCAACTTTTTCTTCTATCACCTTCAGGGTTTCAGGTTTTACATTGAGATCTTTGATGCACTTGGAGTTGATTTCTGTACAGGGTGAGATGTAGGGGTTTAGTTTTATTCTTCTACAAATGGTGATCCAGTTTTGCTAGCACCATTTACTGAAGATGCTATCCTTCTTCTATTGAGGTTTTTTCCCCTTTGTCAAATATGAGGTGGCTGAAATTGTATGAGCTCAAGTTAGGATCTTCAATTTTGTTCCATTGGTCAAGGGGTCTGGTTTTGTGCCAGTACCAGGCTGTTTTTATCACTATGGGCCTGTAATATAGCTTGAAGTTTGGTTGAGCAATCCCCCCCTGCATTTCACTCAGGATTGTTTTAGATATTCAGGAATATTCAGGATCTTTTGTTTTTCCATATGAATTTAAGGATTTTTTTTTCCAAGTCTGTGAAGAAGCTCATGGGGATATTTATTGGGATTGCACAGAATCTGTATATCAATTTGTGTAAATTGGACATTTTTACTATTATTTTTCCAATCCATGAGCATGGGAGATCTTTCCATCTTTTGATGTCATTTTCAATCTCCTTCAGGGGTTTAAAATTTTTGTTATAGAGATCATTGGTATCTTTGGTTAGGTTGGTTCCCAGGTATTTTGTAATTTTTGAGGCTACTGTGAGTGGGAAGTTCTTATTATATGCCTTCTCCACTTGTTTAATTGTTGGTTTAAAGAAAGGCTACTGATTTTTTCCAGGTTAATCTTGTATCCTGTCATTTTACTGAAACTTTTTTTGACTACTCTGAATCATTTCTAGAATTTTTCTGGAGTATTTAGCATCGCTTAAGTAAACTAATCATATCATCTGCAAAAAGGGATAACTTAACTTCTTTTCCAATTATTACTTTTTTTTTCTGTATGTGTATGAATGTACTGTCTGCATACAAGTCTGTGCACCCATGTCGTGCAATGCCGCGGTCAGAAGAGGGTTTGGATTCCCCTGGAACTGGAGTTCTCCTGGAATTGGAGCTTCAGACGGTTCTCGGCCACCATGTGGGTGCTGGGGATAGAACCCGGGTCCTCTGTAAGAGCGGTTGGCTCTCTTAACTGCTAGGCCATCTCTCCAGCCCTGTACTGTTTTTTTTAAAGCACTTCTTTTTTTTTTAATTTAATTTTATTTTATTTTATTTTAGTATGTGTATGAATGTACTGTCTGCATGTAGGTTTGTGCACCCGTGTCATGCAATGCCGCGGAGGTCAGAAGAGGGTGTTGGATTCCCCTGTAACTGGAGTTCTCCTGGAATTGGAGTTACAGATGGTTCTTAGCCGCCATGTGGATGCTGGGGATCGAGCCCTGGTCCTCTGCAAGAGCAGTCGGTGCTCTTAACCTCTAGGCTATCTCTCCAGCCCAGTACTCTTTTAATATCCTTCATTTGTCTTATTGCCCTAGCAAGCATTTCAAGTACTATGTTAAAGAGGAGAGGCAAAAAGGAGCAATCTTGCCAGGTTCCCCCCTTTAAGGGAAATGGTTCCAATTTTTCTCCATTTAATATGATGTTGGCAGATACGGCTTTGATCATGTTGAGGGATGTTCCCTTCAGTCCTGTTCCCTCTAGGACTTTAAACATGAAGGGATGCTGGATCTCGTCAAAAGCTTTTTCTGCATCAATTGAAATGATCCTGTGGTTTTTGTTTTGCCCTTTTATGTATTTTATGATATTTATTGATTTATGTATATTGAACCATCCTTCTATCTCTGGTACAAGTCCAACTTAGTCATGATGGATGATCTTTTTGATGTGGGTCTGTATGCGATTTGAAAGGATTTGAAAGTATTTTGTTGAGAATTTTTGCATCTATGTTCATTTAATGAGATGGGTTTATACCTTTCTTTTTAGTTGTATCTTTGCCTGGTTTTTGGTATTAGGGTTATGCTGGCTTCATAAAAGGAATTTGGGAGAATTCCTTCTGTTTGTATTGTTCTGAACAGATTGAGTAGTAATGGTTGTAGGACCCCTTTAAATGTTTTATAGAATTCTGCTGTGAATCCATCTGGCCCTGGGCTTTTTTTAGTTGGGAGGTTTTTTATTGCATCCTCAATTTCCTCAAATACTATGGGTCTGTTTAAACTGTCAATCTCTTCTTGGTTAAGCTTTGTTGGTTCACAGGATTTCAAATATTCATCAATTTCTCTTAGGTTTTCAAATTTAGTGGAGTATGGGTTTTTGAAGTATTCCTGTATGATTGGATCTTTACTTTGTTCTGTTGTGATGTTTCCCCTTTCATCGGGAATACTATTGATTTGGAGTTGCTCTTTTTTGTTGTCATTGTTAACTGGGCTAGAAGTCTATTTTCTTTACCTTCTCAAAGAAACAGCTTTTGGATTCCTTGATTCTATGTATTGTTTTCTTTTCTCTCCATTTCATTGATTTCAGCTCTGACTTTTGTGATTTCTTCCTGTCTTTTGGGTTTAGGGTTTATTTGTTGTTGTCTCTCAAGTGTATTTAACTGCAGTGTTAGATCATTTATTTGTTCCCTTTCTGTTTCTGTTTTTTGTTTGTTTGTTTGTTCATTTGTTTGTTTGTTTTTTTATGTGGGCACTTAAGGCTACAAATATCCCTCTCAAGACTGATTTAAAGTATCCCACAAGTTTTGTTGTGTTGTATTGTCTTTTTTGTTCAGTTCCATGAATACTTTTATTTCGGTCTTTATTTCTTCCTGACCCATTCATTCAGGATGGGATTCACATTCTAAGACCACAGTTGCTTTTAGATAAAGAGAAATATGCTGAAACAATAGGGATTGGAGGGAACAACAAAGGAACTGGGACAGGGAACTGACTGAAGCCATAGAGTTCTTACCCCCAAAATATCATCTTCTTTGAAAAACTTTGAAAAGACTCAGGAGAGGAAAAAGGACATGTATGGGAGACCGCATGAACTTGGGAGAAGCGGGAGGCATGGGGGGGAAATGAGTCTGGATTGAACTGAGAAGTGATGCATGAAATGCATAATACTTCATTAAAATATTTTTTTAAAATCTAACAAATTTGTTCCTGAGCTTCAGGAAAAATAAAATCTAGGCTATCGATATGAAATATTAATATTTGCTTTCCTAAGCCCAGCTTATTTTACTTAACATAATTTCTAATTCTGTATTTTCTGCTGCCAACAATGTTTTCATTTTTCTTTACATATGAATAAAATTTTATAGTGTATTATACCACTTTTTCTTTACCCATGCATTTGCCAGTGGATATCTAACCTGGATATATTTCCAAAATACTATAAATAGTGCAGCAATAAACATAAATGTTTTAGTTTCTCTATTTTAAGACTCACAATCTTTTGGGTATATTCATGGGACAGGTATAGCTGGGTCATATAGCAGTTCTATTTTTGATTTTCTGAAAAACTTCCCTATTGATTTACATTGTGGCTTCCCTGGTTTAGATTTCCATTCTTATTGCTTTCTTAGGTTACACAAGTGTGTGTGAAGCAACTAATCCTTAAAAAATTAATTGGCAATACCTCACAAGAGGTTAAGTCAACTTCCCTGTAAAAATTAGAGAAGAAATAAATAAATAAGAATAATGACCCAATGAAGCATGAGACAATGTGGTTTTAATGATTGAAAATGACACATCTTATTCTTGTTTTGCATAACCACATCTTTGATCCTCACCACTGCAGGTGTATGAGTTGGAATCCCCTCCTAACTTTGGCCTCAAAATTAGTTTTGTTAGCATTTATAATCCAGTTAAGGAGAGGTCAGCCAATGTGGCTTTATCCTAATAATGTCTTATCATACTGGCAGTTTGATTTATTAACTTGTTAATCCATTTCCTTCATTTTATTATAAAATAAGTGAAGCAACATTTCAGATCATTATTATATTATTAAATTTTACAATTGCATCCTTATTTTACAAAATTGGTTTAAATGACCATATTTTAATTGCCTATGAAGTTCACTTTCTTCTGCCGGAAAATAAATTATGTATATGCAGATCCCAAGTAGCATTTTGCTAATTGTCATCTGTCTTACAGTCTACCATGTTTTGTTTTTCTATGAGAATTTACACCCTTCTCTGAGTTATTTTCAATGCATTGTCTTCTAAGTTTACAATTTCTAATCATGATAAACAAAATGCTACTCACCATCCATTTGTTAAATAGAACTTCATTATCATAAGCATTTTATTAATGGTAGTGTGATTATATATGAGAGCCACAAAATTATTTTTACAGACATCATGCACAATGTTATTTATCTTCGTGGAGCAATAAGATAAATATATCAGTACATGGTGACCATTTTACAAGGTGAAGATAAAGAAAAGTTAATTGTTGGCATTTAAGGAACTCATCAAGTCTTTAGAAGACATGTCAGGAAGAATTATAAAACAGTATTCAAAAGCTTGTGAGGTGTGAAACTTCACACTTTAATAACCTATGCCTCCCTTTATAATACATACTAATAGAAACATCCCACTTATCGTGTGCACGGGTTGTGACTTGCTAGGACTAAAATCTCTGGCATTTTGAAGCAGCAGATTTTACTGTGTGCTGCCCCAGTGGACATGTGTGGAGTGGACAAGTTTGGCTGCTGTTCTGGAGCTCTCCGCCCAGCACTCCTCCAACCAGCTTTGCACACAGCATGCTATGATATATACATACATGTCTTTACATAAGTTGTGTATCCCAAATAAATTCTGCCACAAATTTCAGACCTCATTTCTCCCTCCAGTTAGATTCTTCTCTGATAATGTAATTGACAGAGATTTAATGTTTTTTTTTATCTAAACCTAAATTGATAAATGCAATTCTGTAAATAAGTCCAGGCCTCTATTGTGGTATACAAGGCCCTATGATGTATTATGTATTAATCTTCTCTAATCCAGGAATGTTCAAAAGATGCCAAGAAGCTGTAAGTATATAGATAGGGGAGGATATAGAAACAGATTTTTAGGAAGCATGCTCTAATAAACTGAAATCTAATTACCACATGTCCTAGTTAGCTTAAAAGTCAATTTGACAAAGTCTAGAGTCCATTGAGGAGGAAGACTCAACTAAAAGAGTAACAAATCAAATTGCCCTATAGACACAGCAAAGGGGGGTATCTTGAACATTAAGATCACTGAGAGCATTTTGAGCAGCACCAGTTCTTAGGCTGATGATTTCAAAATATATTAAAAATGTATCTAAGAATTAGTCCATCAGTGAGCCAGCCAGCAAGAAGCATCAGCCACAGTTGCCCCTGTACTTCTTGGCTGTGAAGTCACTTCCTTGGTAGGAGGTAAAGCTGGGTGGAACACCAAGTAGGGTGTCTTATATTCCTGTTGTGTCTTCCCTTAACAATGGAGAGTAACCTTAAAGCTGACAGAAACCATTTCCTCTCTAAGTTGATTTGATCAAGTTTTTTTGTCACAGCAACGGAAAATCATCGTGTTGATAGCATACAATCATATTTTGGATGCCATCAGTCCCAATCGTAGAAGTGACTGATGGCATCCAAGAACTTCTTATTGATGAAAAAATTAATATCATCTGTATTATGTACCTATTGCTGTTACAAAAATCCCTAACAAGAAGGAACTTAAGGAGGAAGGGTTTATTGGTTCACAGTTTGAGGACACAGTCCATAAGGTGTTGGGAAGTCTGGTATCAATAACAGCTCTGGGCTGAAATGGCAGGAGGATAAGACTGTTTTTCACAGTATGTCCACAGTTAAGGAGTGATGGCCTAGCGGTTAAGAGTGCTGACCGCTCTTGCAGAGGACCCGGGTTCGATCCCCAGCACCCACATGGCGGCCGAGAGCCATCTGAAACTCCAATTCCAGGAGAGCTCCAGCTCCAGGGGAATCCGAGACCCTCTTCTGACCTCCGCGTCATTGCGCGACACGGGTGCACAGACCTGCATGCAGACAGTACATTGATACGCATACAGAAATAAAATAAAAAAAAATTAGAAAAAAAAGAAGTGGAGAATGATGGACGCTGATGCTCAGCTGGCTTTCTTTTTAGGACCTGTATTCAGTCAGTATTGGATGGGGCAATCCGCATTGAGGATGGGTCTTTCCTCCTCAGTCAAATCTTTCTGAACACTCCCTCAGACATACCCAGAGGTGTCTCCTAGAGGCTTCAAATCTAGTCAAGGTAACATTGAAGATTATCACATCATTTAAAAAAGAATCATTCATAAGAGAGAACAGCAAAAGCCAATGACATAGGTACAGACTTTTTGGGGTTTTTTGTGTGTTTGTTTGTGTTTTTTTATTCTCAAAGTAAATAAAGCTGGGTCTTACTGGCTATCACTGCTTAACCCATTATAAGTAAAATATATTCAACCAAGATTTAAAATTTGACATGAAAACCTTTCCTCACCAGGCAAGGTAGTACAGGCCATTAATCCTGGGACTCCAGAGGCAGAGGCAGGCAGATCTCTGTGAGTTCAAGGCCACCCTGTTCTCCAGAGCCAGTTCAAGGTCAGCTGGGACTACAGGGAGACCTTGTCCAAAAAAGACAAAAAAAAAAAAAAAAAAAAAAAAACCCACCTTGTCCTCAATTCTATAATGGCTCTCTAAGGCCAGTGGCCATTCCCCTGATAGGCATTTGTTTTGTAGCGAATGTGTTGTAGGGTATGAGGATCGTCTGAAAACACAAACCATTTTAGCAGTATCCAGGTATGCCACACAGCTTACAACTACCTCCCAACAGCATTACACAAAAAGACCTGTGCTAAGAGTGCTTTTTATTGCTGCTTAAAACTGGCAAGCACGCAGAGCACTATTCAACAGCAGGAACTCCTAAGCCTGCTGAAGACACTTGGGTTTGGAGACAACTGGCATGACTTCAAGGCACCAACAGAGGCAGCATGTGAGGCCAGATTAACTGTGATTAAAGCCCCACACAGTGGCCGGAAGGTGCCTTCAGGACCAGTCAATGCTCCCATTCATTGCATGTTGGCATGCCATGCTGGTTCCCCATGTCACCTTGTAAAGCTGACACAAACGGATTCTGGATATCCAGGGAGCAGAGAACAAGAAAGAATTCCACTGCCCCAGAACTGGCAGCAGCACGGCAACAAAGGAAGTGAATGACTTTAGTATGTCTGACCTCCATGACCAACCAACGCAACCACAATTTGACTTTGCTACCAGTTAGCATCTGCTGAGTTTCTATGTTTCCACTAACTGTGTACACATCTATACATTTTCTTGTTTGATGAGAGTTTATAACTATCAAGGAATATTCTCAGAAAGCAATGTAAGTATATAAAAATATTATTTTAATCAAGATTTAATTTATCTCATTCTGAATTTAAAGGTCAGGAAATCAATGCCAGATTCAACATGAATTTAGCTTGCTGGAGTATTTTTGTTATTTTTCTTTTCTATTTAGACATGGAAATCAGCAGACAGTTTTCAAACACAACTGCTACTTTCTTTGTTTCAGTCCACCATTTCCTTTCTAAGTTTTAGAATCTTCCTCAGTGTACTAATAACAAATAAAGAAAACAATAAGAAGTTCGCAAGGCTGTAATCAATATTTAATAAGGCAATAGGGGCTAAAGAGATGGCTTTGCAGTTAAGAGCATTTACTGCTCTTGCAGAAGACCTGGGTTCAATTCTCAGCACCCACACGGCTGCCAACAACCATCCATAACTCCAGGTTCAGAGGACATGACATCCTTGTCTGACCTCTGCATGCATTGCATGACACCAGTACTCTTAAATATTTGGGCAATACACTCATCCACACAAAATAAAAATAATAAATAAAATATTTAATAAGGCAGTAAGTGCACCAATTGTAGTGTGTAATGATTCAGCTTGCATCAGCTACATTGTGATGCAATCCCTTGAGGCATTTATATATAGCAAAGGAGAAAACCTAAGAGGTATTGAGAAAATAACACTTAGCTATAATAAAACTCAGTCACATAAGGTGTATCTTAGTTTTATTGTGTGTGTGTGTTTGTGTGTGTGTGTGTTTGCAAGATGTTTATTTTTCCCCAGGGTTTTTCCCCCATGTCTTCTATAAGTAGGTTATAAAATACCACAAACAACAAACAAACAAACTTAAAACCTTGTATCGTTTTCCAGTTGCAATCAAGTGGTTTACATGTGGTCGATGCTACACAATCAGCTTGTAAGTATGCACTGAAAAGTTTACACCAACCACCCCATGGAATTTTGTCTTTAGCAGAAATGGTTTTGGGAATGGGTACTTGAAAGAACATCTGCATCTTGTTGAAGTTGCACGACTTCTGCTTAAAATGTAATTATAAGACATGACCTTACTTCTCACCCTGCACTTGAAGAAAGAAACAGAGCCTTCAGAATGTCCACAGCCACCTTCAGATGACTAGAGTAATCAGCACCAGAGCGGAATGGTCAGTATTGCAAGAACAGCACAGAGGACGAATTAGTGAGATAAATCATTCCTGCCAATATGCGTTAGCTGCTCTATCACACACAGAGAGGCATTCCACTCTTGCATCCTCTATTATTTTTCTGTTTAGATACAAAACTTCACCATTTACAAAAATGGAAAATCACCTCTATAAAGCCTTGCCTTGTAGTTCAGTCATCTGAGCTTCCAAATATACTTTTTTTTTTCTATAAGACAGCTTTGGATAGTATCTTAGATTTTTAAATTCCTTTCTTGTACTTTCTACTTGAAAAATCAATTTTGTGTTTCAAGCTCTTTGGCGCTTATCATCTTACTACAAACTCTGGGACTTTACCATGACATTAATAAGTAGAGTTTGGGTTTAAATGAACTTCGATTTGTCAGTCACACTCAGAAGAATCTTCATGAAGATCTTTTGAGTTAATATGAGTGGAACATTCTGAGACAAATATCTGCTTTTCAGTTGACAATACTCAGTATGCATTAAATTAATTTGAAAGAGCATTTGAAACAGCTGTAAAATTTGTTTTAATATTCTTGAGTTAAAATTTAATAAAGATGTGTATAAAATTTCATCTATTAGTGGTCAAAACAATCTTAACTCTTTTAAAGTTGTGTGTGTGTGTGTGTGTGTGTATGTGTGTGTGTGTATGAATGAATGTCACATGTGTTCAGGTACCTGCAGAGGCCATTAAGAAAAGAGGCCCTTGAATCCATTGAAGCTAGAGTTATAGGAGGTTCTGGGCCACTGACATGTTTGGGAATGAAAATTATACAGCCCTCTGGAAGAGGAGCACATTCACCCAACCAATGAGAGATCTCTCCAGATATAGTATTAGCTTTTAATGAGGAAGACACAGTGTTTTCTGAACAATTTCACTTTGGCTTCCAACAATTTCAAAGCTTTTTTGCAAAAATGAGTGAGTAGTTGATTATTGGATCCATAAGGATGTTTCTGCTAAGTAAAACCATAAGTGAGTAAAAAAATATTTGGGTTCTTTTTGTTTGATTTTTGCTCATTGATTAAAGAGATGTAAATCTGTAGACCTGCTTCTCTGTTGAGATGGAACAGTCATGGGCTCTTGTACCTGAATCAGAGTGCATGATCCAGGCTGAAATCCATTAAATAACCACATTTAAAACATAAAATAAATGTTGCACCAATTAAGTACTGTAGGTTCCATTTTACTGTGGTATTTTTTCCATTTTCTTTAAATCTTAATTTCAGGGGCTAGAGAGATGGCCTAGCTGTTAAGAGCACCAACTGCTCTTGCAGAGGACCTGGGTTTGATCCCCAGCACTGATGGGTGCACAAACATATATGCAGACAGTACATTCATACACATACGAAAATAAATTTTAAAAAATATTAATTTCAGATTTGAAATTGTTACACCAACTCCGGAGTCATCTGTGTAACAACGGACGTAGGGGATAAAAACCTCTCGAGGTTAAGCTCCTTGGTGGTCATTGACAGAGTACCCAGTCTCAGCTTCTAAGATCACGATGCATTACAAAGATGTTATGCTTCATGAGTGTTGGACTTTGTACACTGTCTGTTGACTCTCCTCTTAAGTACAGCACAACCTCAGTCCCAGATAAGGGACAGTTAAACATGCTTAAAAACAATTCAGGCAAACAGCCTGACGCACCTAAGTAAAATCATACAGAGATACAACATCTAAAAAAGCTCCTTTGTCCTAAAAGTCCCCACAAAGATATTGTAGACATTACACTGAGTGAGATCATAGGTTAGTTAATAATAATAAAAGTGTCCCTCCAAACTTAATAAAAAAGACTTAGTCCTTTAAGTAGAAAGCTACATCTAATAAAGTTAGAGTTTAGCTACATGTTAAAGTGTAACACTTAGTTAAAGGCACATGGCGGAGATTTCTCCTTTAAGAAAAACTCTGTGTAATTTGTAAAAGAGCTAAAAGCCCTCTTCTCCGGGCTTGTAGTTAAAACACAACCTAAAGACAACAAACAAAGAGATAGCAAACAACCCCAGGAAGGATGAGAAACTTCTAAATTGAAACTTCAAAAGAGACAATGACTTTTTATGGTTTGTGAGTTTAAGGCTGCTGTTTTATTGACACAGTGTAAGCTAAAAGCTTACTTTGGTTTATCTTGTTAGCCTTGCAAATCCAGCTGTAAATCCCTTTATTCCCAAGGAATGCAAATCTCCTGCCTGCGTTACCTGCCTGTCAGCTCGACCCTTCCCCCTCTCCTGCGTTCCCTGTGTTACCTGCCTGCCTGAATAAAAGCACCTCTTGATTTCAGTAAAAACGCACTACATCCAAAATTCTCTGGTGTCCAGTCCAGTTATTTTTCTCGCCTGACTCTGTGCCCTCCTGTACAGAAACTGATTTCCTGCAGGTGAAAGATATCCAGCTGGGAGAAAGAAATTCCGGCTGGGCTGGCCTGCGGCATGAAATAAAAATTAAATAGCTAATAATTTATTCAGGGAAACTGTCAGCATCATTTCTACTGTAGAACTGTCCATGGTGTTTTGTATGAAAGCTGCCAATAGATAGGAAGTTGAAATATTGTCTGAATGTTCAAAATGTAAGTGAAAATAGGAATCATAATAAGATCTGGATTTTTTTAAGTGTTTTGATTATAAAGATCTTAAATATTTTCTTTTTTAAAGAAAGTTCACCATCTAATCTAGTCTAGTGGTCAGCAAAACCTTTCAGGGCCAGATTGTGAAAATGTTTGGCCTTGGGGCAACGTGGCTTTCCTCCCAACTACTCTACTATGATAGAGTAAGTATAGCCATAGACAATGTATAAAGTAATACAAATGACTGCATGCTAATGAAATTGCAGCACCAACTGGTAGACCACAGATTGCAGACCCTTGTTATAAAATAAGTCTAAATTGAACTGAAAAAATGATGTCTGAAATACACAAAACATCAATAACATATAAAAATAATTAAAAAATAAAACATTCTCTCTATTTTAAAGAAAACTCAGGGTCTAAGACATTAAGTAACAATTTTAAACAATGTTTCACCCCCCAAAATTATTGAATTTCAAGTTTCAAGCAACATTCCAAAAACAATCCGCCCATCTAAAATAATTGCATTATTTATATACAAAACGATCAAAAAGCAGCACTTGAACATTTGGTTTCTAGTTTATTTATCCATATTCGAAAGCTTGGGTCCTGGTCATAGTCTTTTTTAATGCTATGAATGATATAGACTAGGTAAGCTATTTTTGAAATATTTTATTTATTTTTACAGTATGAGTGTATTTCCTACATGGAGGTAGTTGCCCCGTGTCCTGTATTGCCTGCAGAGGACAGAAGAGGTTTCAAATCCCCTGGAACTGGAGTAACAGTTGGTTGTTAGCCACCATGTTGGTGCTTGAATTTGAATCTGTGTCCTCTATAAGAGCAGCCAATGTTCTTAACTACTGGAGCTATCTCTCCAGCCTAAGTAAGCTATTTTGTTTTCTTTTTTATTGATGTTTTGTGCATTTCATACACTTCTCAGTCCAATTTAGACACATTCCCCTTTCCACGCCTTCCATCCCACCCAAGTTCATGCATTTTGCCATACATGTCTTGCATCTTTTTCTCAGTCTTTTTAAAGTTTTTATATGCAGAGGGTTATTGCTTTGTGCAGAGGTTTACTGTTTCCATCAGTTCTTTGTCCCAGTCTTTTCGTTGTTGTTGTTCCCTCCAATTTGTATTGCTCTGATATATATATATATGTATGTCACACACATAACAAAATTATGATGTCTGAAAGTAGACTGTATGTTATTCCGCAACATTTTTGCCCTTTAATTTAATTACTCTAAAGTATGCATACATACCCTCCCCCCCATATACCAAAAATTACACAGAGTTTGAAAATAACTGGTAGGTTAGTTTTAGAGCTCTTTAAGGGATTCACATTATAACAGCATAGCTGCTTTCAGAATAAAAAAGAAATATTATATTAACGTTGCTCAGTTTGCCTTCTAACTAGGGATTTGGTGCTAGCATCCACAAATGAGAAATACCATTCATTGTTTGGTTTTCTGGGACTTTGTTACTTCGCTAAGCATAATATCTTCTAGTTCTATCCATTTACCTGCAAAAGTCCCCGTGAGGTTCTTCACAGACTTGAAAAAAATTCATAAGCTATTTTTTAATGTGGATTTTTTGGTTCATGGTTCTGGCCTTATTTAGTCAAGGGGCTCCATCTACTTATGGACCTCTTGTTGGCAGAATCTCAAGGTACCTCAGGGTATTATAATGCAAGAGGTGAGGGATCACGCACATATGTGTATCTCATGTCTGCCTTATGAAGATGCCAGTAATTAATTACATGTGATCCACCTTGATTAATATTGATCGCCTCCTAAAGAACCTGCCTCTAACCAGTATAGTCAAATTGAGTTTCTGCCCTCTTAATAATTCACAATGGAGAACAAATTCCAACACGTTTTAGAGAAGACAACCTACATTAAAACTGTATCTTAAATACCTATATATCTAATTGCTTGTGCTTCATTAATAGGATCGAAAGGTTACCCCTGGACAAACTGTCAGCCCATGAAAGGAAACAGCCAGAATTGACCAGAGTCCAAGTCAACACTCCAGAGAGAGTGGACTGTTTTTACTTCTCATCCACCTGTGCCCCTTTTCTAAGCCTAGGAACAATCTGCGGAAAGAGGGGGCGTGTAGAATGTAAAGCTACCATGGGTTGGTAGATAGTGAAATACAGCGATGTAGTCAACTCATTTGATCAACTTGAGAACACAACAACATGTCAGCCCCCACTGGATGGTGCGGCTGTAGGTGTTTGGGCACAAAAGCCCGCAAAAGAGTTTTACACAAAAAAGGATGCTTGTACTCATGGATTATCACTTATAGCTAAAAAAGGAAAAAAAAAAAACAGAGAAAGATGCAAGACAGTTATGGCAGAATACATGATCTGGGAGGGTGGGGGGGGGGGAAGGGAAAGGGAAAAATGCCTGATCTGAATTGGAAAATGATGTACGAAATGCACAAAGCATCAATAAAAAAATTAAATTAAAAAAACTGTATCAAATAAATGAGACATTAAATGAAGAGTCTGCCAGGAACAATTTCAAAATTTACACAACGAATTTTTATTTTTTTTTTTTTGAGACAGGGTCTCCCTGTAGCTCTGGCTGTCCTGGAACTCACTCTGTAGACCAGGCTGGCCTCGAACTCACAGAGATCCGCGTGCCTCTGCCTCCCAAGTGCTAGGATTAAAGGCGTGTGCCACCTCGCCTGGCATTTATTTATTTCTGTATGTGTATCAACGTCCTGTCTGCATGCAAGTTTGTGCACCCGTGTCGTGCAATGCCGCGGAGGTCAGAAGAGGGTGTCGGATTCCCCTGGAACTGGAGTTCTCCTGGAATTGAGTTTCAGACGGCTCTCGGCCACCATGTGGGTGCTGGGGATCGAACCCGGATCCTCTGTAAGAGCGGTCAGCGCTCTTAACTGCTAGGCCATCTTTCCAGCCCCCAACAACGAATTATTTTTAAAAATGACCAAAATATGCAAATTTTTACCCATGTAGAGCCTATCTTCTTTATATATAGCCATGAAGCCCCACTCAGTGGTTATCTATAGAGATAGCACTGATGAGAACAAGAGGTGGTATTGGCTAGGCAGTTTAGGATGAAAGATCCAAAAGAAGAATGAACAGGGTCTTTATGGATTAAAAGCTTGAAATATCCTTGAACTTGCTTGTTTTCTCACCTTTTCCGAAGTCCAGAGATGCCAGAAGTGCCTGGGCTCAAGATGACCAGAATTTGGAGATGCCAGGAAGGAGGTCTGAATCCTTCAAGGAGTATCCCTTTCCTGGAAACATACGGAGAATTTCATCAAAACCACAAAGGACCCGAATACCTGAAATGGAACCTGGACCAACCAGCTCATCTATCCCTGCCTCCCTCCAGGAGGGCTTATTAACTCCAAGAATGAAAGGCTCTAGGTTGAGGTGGCTTTGGTGACTTCTGAGTATGCCCCAAAAGTTACAGACAAATCTTCACCACACTGACACCACGTCTCAGTTTCCTCACTCAGGTAGCAGTTCTCCTACCCAGCTTGCTCCTCCTCTTTTGAGCATTCCATCCCACATCTAAGCCTCTGGACAGCCACCTGCTGAGAGGGACTTCTGAAGTGGCTAAGGAATTACCCTTTTTGTGGCCTGGCCTGTCATTGTTCTATCCTATACCTTGGCCACTCTCCAGGCCCTGGAAACAGTGAAATCATGATTCCTAAAATGCAAACAAAACAGGAAAACAAAAACATTTTAAACCATCTACAGGTAGATTTTTAATCCTCCAAACAACTGTTGTCCCTAGTATAGAGTTATTTCCTTTTTTAATTTAATATATATTTGTATTGAATTTTTGTGGAGGTCATACAACTTAATCATATTTATCCCTCTTCCATATCTACACCCCCATAGCCCTTGCACAGGATATCATGCATTTTGTCATATATGTTAAGGCCTATCAAGTTTTTATATCCAGATGTTCCTTGGTATGAGTTCATCCAATGGATCCTGTTCTGCCTGTCTAGAATATCAACTCTCACTCATCCAGCAGTGATCAACTATCAATATTTTCTCACCAAAGTTGCGACCTCTAGTCTATTTCTCCAGTTCTATGCTGGTGTTTGTCAAGGTCTTGGGCATGCTGTCACCACTGCTGTAAGTTCAGATGAACCAGCTCTTATGATCCTCTGAGACTGTTTGCTTAAGGTCTTGCACTGGGTCTTACAATCTTTGCAGCTCCTCTTCTGCAATGGCCCATGAACCCTGCATAAGAGAAGTTAATTACGAGTCCTCTCCAGGGACCCACACTCTACAGTTTTGTATTCTCTACACTTTGGCCAGTTGTCCTCTTCTGTATGTATCATGCTCTGTCAGATGAAGAAGTTTTACTAATGAGAATTGAGAGATGCATTAATATTCTCTCTACCCTTTGTTCTACTATGTTCTGTGAGTCTTAGGTATAGAAGCTCCATTGTACATGTGTCATTTAGTATTGGGGTCTCACAGGCACTTATTTCCTGTATGTGACTATTATGGGATTATATTTATAAAATATAATTCTCAGAAATTATTTCAGTCTACACTGGTTAAACTATTTGGGTTTTGTTTAGCTTTGTTTTGTTTTTTTACAGCAAGCACAAATAAACCAACTTTTTGTTTTTGTATTTTGCATTTACATTATTTTTTTTAACAAAAAAAATCTCACAGCATTTATTATCACTTGATAACATTATGGTCATGAAAAATATGAATAAATGTTTAAGACTATGCTCCCAGAAGACACCTTTAAAAAAGAACAGACTGTATTGGCTTCTCAACTTCTTTCTTGATCATTTCTAGTTGGACACACTTTGTAGCAAAGTAATGTTATCTCCTTTTAGCATGATCCGACCCAGTTGTTTTCTTGACTTTGTTTTAGAATGAATCTCTTCTGCATCATCTAATACGAGGTTCATATACTCATCAAAACGAATTATACAGCCCTCTATCTGCATGTTCACTTGCTCATACAGCCACACCTGGATCTGAGATCTATTTTGCAAGTATCTGAAGGTTAATGGGCTACACCATCACTTTCTGCACCTTCTGGCCCTGGCCGCGGTACGCCATGGTGGGAGTCATTATTTTGTATTTGAATAGTGCCTTCCTCAAGAACCGTAAATGCCTTACAGATATTATCTCTAATTAATCCCTACAACAACCCTGTGATATAGGTATTACTACCATTTTATAAGAGGAGACTGAAGCATAGAGAGATTAACTGACTTGCCCATGGTCACCCAGTTAAGTTCACTGAAAAACCAGGTCTCAAGCACCTTAGCCTCCTAGCTCCCAGCCAAATACTTCATGAGAGAATCACTAATGAAAATTATCTTACAGAAAGTATCAAGAGTAATATGTTAGGAAAAAGAGGTCTTCCTACTTCCGTCAAGAACAGAAAAAACCCTACACCGATGCTTGAGGCCACAAGTACCGCATAGTACAAGTCCTTCCTTCCCCTTTCTATGATGCCTGGCTTCTATCCTAAGCAAACTTCTCAGGATCAAATCACCAAGAAGAAGCCATGTGACTTAGAAGGGGGGCTTAATTTAGAATATTTAACTTTAGTTACAATAATTCATAGAAACTTTTATTACAATATGCAAAATATGGGACAGCTATCCCAAGAAACATATACATAATTACATAGCAATGATCCTCATTTACAACTTGCATCTGCCTTTAATTTAATCACAGCCAACCAACAGTTCAGCTCCCAATGCTTCCTAGACTGGTCACATTTCTTACTTACTATACCTGTGTTTTTCTCCCAACCCTAAGCCCTTATGTTTTTTTAAGTATATTAAGCTTTTGATAAAATTCAAAATATTTTACTTAGATCCAGCTGGACTAAAAATAGTGAATTTAGACCCATCACCCCCTCCCCTGTAAATCATAAAATAAAACATAATGTGGACAAGAACAAAATGTAACTGCCAATGCTACAACTTGCCATGATACAAAATTCAACTAGGCTCTTCCTGCCTTATTTATTTATTTATTTATTTATTTATTTATTTTTTGGTCTTTTGAGACAGGGTTTCCCTGTATCTCCTGCTGTCCTGCAACTCACTATGTAGATCAGGCTGGCCTTGAACTCACAGAAATCTGCCTGCCTTTGCCTCCCAAGTGCTAGGATTAAAGGCATGTGCTACCACACTCAGCCTACTTATTTTTATACTAAAATATAAAAGCAAATACAACACAGTATTTCACTTCCTCTAGCTTCCTCATGTATTCTGTCCTAGCTGATAGTAGGCTTCACTTAAACCCTTTTCTCTGTACACAAAGCTGTAAAAATACAGTTTTAAATTCCAAGACAATTTGGTTTGAGTCCCCAGAATGCAAGAACTCATATTCTCTGACTCTCCCACATTGTTGATTTTGGTTCTCTGTGCAATATTGGTAGATCAGGCAAAATACATCTGCTATATACAAAACAATTCCAGCCAAAGTAAAGCTTCAGAAACTGTATTATAAAAATGATGTTCTCAAAATATTATAATGCTTTCCCAGAACATCTGTCTAAGCAGCCCAATTAGCTAAGTGACCCTGTTAAAAATCTGCTTATGAAGCTATGATATATGTGGCATGTGTATGTGCATATTTTGGAGTGATGCACATTGGCAGGAATAACAACAACAACAACAACAACAACAGAAAAGACTGTCAAAGAACTGACTGAAACGGTGAACTTCTGCTCTAAACAGTGAACTTCTACATCGAGAATTTTGAGAGAGACTGAGGAAAAGGTGAAAAACATATTTGGCAGAATACATGAGTTTTGGTGGGGGCTGCAGGGAAGGGGGCACGGGTCTAGATTTGATTTGTAATGTAGTTTTATATGAAATGCACAGAGCTTCAATAAAACATTAGCTTTAAAAAAATAACATGCAAAAAAGAACAGTTCAAACATCAAATAAATAAATAAATATCACAAATACAATATATTGGAAGAAAAATAAAATAAAATAAATTATCATATGGTAAAAAAATCTACTTATGAGATGAATAGATGAAGTCATTCTTGAGCTAAAAGGTACAAATATTAAGTCTTAATAATAGCATTGCTTTTTGCTGTTTCTTATAGTCAATAGTTTTAGTAAAGATAATTTTAGAAAATTGGAGTTTAACAACAACAACAACAACAGCAACAAAATCACTGCCTGAAGACTGTGATATCAACTACCCAAAGCCTAATAGCTGTTATTGTTAATACAGTCTTCAATTACTTTCTACAAGTTAATTTTGCCCATTGTCAGAATTGATGCTTGGAAAATGTTAAGAACAGTCTACCTACCTTTTACACTACCTATATTATTTCTTACACCCAACAGAATGAAGTCTTAAACTTCTAAACACTCTTCCAATAGGATTGGTAATGTGAAAAAAAGGCACGAAGGTATCTTTTAGATCACTGGCCTATTGCATCAAGGTATAATCTCCAAAGGGCTTTAGCTACTGCCCAGACTGCCAGGCTCTGATGAATCAATTACTCCTAAGACTCTAAAAAAAGAGACACTTCATAATAACAGAACCTCTTTCTTTGTAGAAGATAGTAGCACCTATCCAGGGACATGATAAGTAACAAACTCTAGATAGACATGTTTATATTGTCTGCATCTGCTATGTGTATTATGAAAAGATCAAGCATTGTCTACATTATGATGATAGAAATAATGAAGGGCATTAACTACTTCTTATGCTATACGACTGTCCTTTCAAACAAGAAAGCATTTCCAAAGTGTAATTCAAAATGCTTATGTGACATTAACGGCATGGGAAGGTCTTCACATATATGAATGAATAAATGCCAGTTTGAGAATTAGATTGCATAGTAATATATATATATATATATATATATAATACATCACCTTTCATCTCTTTTATTTTTTTTATTTATTGATTTTTGTGTGCTTATATGTGGTGTGGGTGTGGGTGTATGCACGCGTGCTCGCGCACATGAGCATGTATGAATACATACCATGGAATATGTGGATGTCAGAAGAAAATTTGTAGGTTGGGTGTTAGTTCTCTCCTTCCACCATCTGGGTTCTCTGGATGAAAATCAGGTTCTCAAGCAGCAAGTGCTTTTATCCGCTGAACTACATTACCATCCCTGATAGGCTAGTTTTGAATGTATCATAAAACCAATTGAGCTGTAGATTAAAATATTTATTCTTCATAAGGTTTACTGAGGAATACCTTTTATTCTCATTTATTTAGGAGTTAGTCTTGTGAAAGCTGTGGCCAACTGTATAACAGAAGACATTTGAAGTTCGTTGAGAGGATTCAAACAGGTCCTTTGTTCCTTCTGTCAAGCACATCTTAACAGCCATTGGTAAGACATATGGGCAGACTTGGATCCCACCTATTATGTAGATCCTAACTCAGAAAAGCTCAGGCTGGATCACTTGATGCAGAGTCAACATATAGATGGATGTAAAATTAATAAATGCTTATGGGAATACTGCTGATCTCTTTTGTGGCTAGTTATATAAACCAATATTACATCACTAGCTAATGACATAAATTTGACACCAAGTACTACTGTGCTACTGTAATGAAAATCTAAAATATTTACCCAATTTGAACAATGGATGATATATAAAGCATCACTATATCACACAGTTTTCCCACGATCTGTATGACTTTTATGTTTTGTGTGTCATTTAAAGATATAAAATATTCAGATTACATTATGGTAAAATGATACTGCAAATAACCTGAAAACGGGAAATGCACTAAATAAATCCAGCAAATGGGATGATGAACGCTTGAGAAAATATTGAAAGTGTGAGTTTCAGGTCAGCCATTGCTGGTCGTATTTGCTAAAATGAAATGACATAGTGGTGAGATTTCAATGCCACTGGCTGATTAACAAGATTATTTAGGAGGGAGATTAAAGGGTTTAAAGTTCAGAATCAGAATATAGAAATTTTTATTTTCACCACGTCAAAATGTGTGTCATTTAAAGTTATCCACAGGGAAATGTATAAAATGAAAACTAAGAAATGGACACAAGATGAATAACAAATCGACTGGCCCCGTTAACACACTTGGAACTATTAAATTGTGCCTAATGGACTCTTATTGAAGTAAATAAAAGGTATTTAATTGTTACTTACACTAGGACTCAGATTACCTGAAACTATGTATAGCATTGTATCTGAAAAGGAATTATGAGATAACTTTTATTATATTATTCACTTACTTTTGAAAAGCATAATCGTAGAGGCTAGAAACATGGCTCATGGTTTAAGAGCACTCGCTTTTCCTGCAGAAGACCAAGGATAGAGTTCCAGCACCAATATAGTGAGTAACAAAAGTCCCTGACTCCACTCCTAGGAAATCTGACCTTCTCTTTGGCCTCTATGGTCATTACATGAACATGTGCACTTACACACATGCAGGCAAAGCATCTATCAACATAACATAAAAATATACATCAAAATATTTTTAAAGAAATCCCCAAGTACTACGAAGAACTGTCAACTGTGGTTAAAACACATTATTTGAAATGCTGTAACCCTGAGGGGATAGCAATTTTATAGAATTTAATAGCAAATTAGAGATGTGTCTCTGGGCCTCCCTGCAGTAGGTTAACTTGCTTGTGCTTTAGCTGAAGTGTGATGAACAGCCCACTATGGGTCAGAACATTCTGAGGATACTAGGATCCTGACTTCTGCAGCTTTATTGAGATGTGAGTAGATGCTTCAAGTTCCTGTAGCCTTGATTTCCCCACAAAAATGGCCTTGAACTATGATGTGAATAAACTCCTTTTGACTTAAGTTACTTTGGTCTAAGTATTTACATCACACTAACATAAACGTAAATAAAAAGAGATGCATAAAAATATCTGGTCCCCAATTTAGAGAAGGGAAAGAAATTATCGGAATGATCTTGACCACGAGGAAGGCTATAATTCCAGTTACTATTCTGGACCAAGAAGCTAAGAGTATGTAATAGGAAGTACATTCCCAAAGTGGGGACAGGATCTGCAGACGGTGATGGGCTTCACCATTAGCCAGTTACTGGGGTAGGAAAACTAGGAGGATCTGCCTGGCAGGATATAAGGATTCAAAAAGTCCTCTGACTGCTATGTGCTTCCCCTTTCTCATCTTTATTTTAAACTCAAATGTTAAAGAAGGTAATGGGAATTAAAAAATAGTGTAGGCCTAAATGTACACAAAAATTTATATGTCAAAGTCCATAGAATGTAGATTCAGGTAATGAACTTAGTTGTGGAATTAGACCCTTTAACCTATTTAATGAAATCAAGTAAGATTAAAATCAAATAATACGATTAATCAGCCTACAAAGATCCCATTTTGACAACTGAGATCCAAAGGTTTAAACAGATTTACAATAGACAGACAGTAAGCAGCACCAACACAATTTGAACATCTATTTTTATAAGAAAAGAATATTTACTGACACCACAGACTGAATGACCAGGAGACTTAACCTACTCTTGTCAGCTTCATTTTGCTATATTTAGGAGCCACACATATTCATATATGATTTTTGTGAATGCATGCATCTGTATTCCAGTCTTTGTATATTAAACTAAGTATCTATGATACATGAAATTATAATATATATATATATATATATATATAATTTATATGTACTAAAGCAATGATTTGTGCATGATTCCTCCAAGCCAGGCTCATCTCTTTCCACTCTTGTCTCCACTATTGTAGATTTGATTCAAATGACTCTAGCTGAAGTAAAACAGTTTTGCTCTGACTTGACTACATATTCAAAATACATGACTAGACCTAAGTGAATCAGCATATTATGTGAAAAACAAAACCATAAATGTTAATGCAATTATGACTTGATCTCTACCTAAATGTAGACATCACTGAAATATGATTTAATACTCCAATATGTTATTAATTATTTAACATGAGCACAAAATTAATGTATCTGAAATTATTACAAGTCTGATACCAGCCCTACTCCTGAGGTAATAAGTCCATCAATGTTTAATGATTTGTTTACTTCTGCATTGAGTAGTTTTATGTAACTTGAGTGATTTAAGATTGACTCCATCTCTTTTGAAAAACAATTTAGGCAATCACTTGCATTTTTAGTTTAAAAGAAAACCAAAATGTGTCTATAAAGAACACTAATAAATACTACATTCAGTATGAAAATTAACCTATTATTTTGTGAGTCTTACAATGAAATATGTCACCATCAGATGCCTGCTTCAGACCTTAAGAGCAGTGTGCCTGATGGTAAGCCATGTTTTGTATTTTTTTCTGTTAAGATATTTGTTCTTCCAAAAATAATTTTGCCATCCAAAAGAAGGACAGTCTATCAATGTACCATACAAATCACAGTTTGTTGCTGTGGAGCTTGGAACAGTTATGTTGAAAGAATTGTAGAGGATGGAAGCCTGGCTTGTGAATTTGCAAGAGAAATGAGGGCTTTTGTATTATATTTTAAATTGAGAACCTGTGAGTTCTGATTGGCTGGGGCAGAAGAACCAGCTGTGATTAAGAAGAGACCAGAATCTGAAGTGAAACCTTTCCTTTTTTTTTTTTTGGACAATTGTTGCTGACTAGCCTGGGCTATAAAATAAGTTGGAAATAACAACAGGCCAGCATCACTCTGGGAAGAATTTCCTCAGGGTCAGCACATAGAAGCTGTGGTCCAGAGGGTGTCCTGAGCCTCAATTTCAAGCTGGAAGCAGAATTTATTTAATGTTTAAGAGTCTCCTAGATGGTTTTGGTTTTGAGAGTCTCCTACATGGTTTTGGTGTTGAAAGTGTGAAGGGGTCAGAGAGAGCAGCTAAAGGTGGCACTGTGGGAGGCCAGGAAAGGCCATTGGTAAAAGTGCAGACTCAGGGCACTGGAGAGATCGCTCAGCAGTTAAGAATGACAACTGCTCTTGCAGAGGACCTGGGTTAAATTCCCAGCACCCACATGGGTTCTGGTACACCAGCAAATTAAATAAATTCCGTATTAATCTGTGGGCCCTCGTTGGTTTCTTTTGTGTCGCAGTTTGAGTCCAACAGCACCAAGAAAGCTTAGATGAGCCCACTGATGGAGGTGCAACCTCAGTTTCAGTGGCTATGCCAGCTTTTTGGAGGTAATAGGACCATGAGACAATCACGCAACACAGTACCAGGTGTGGAGTGGAGCTGGCCTAAGCCTTTGAGAAGAGCTGTGTGTGCTGTGGATGGCAGAGTCAGAGAGGTGGAGCTACCAAAACCCTTTGGAGACCAGAAGATCTTGAGTGAATCCCAGATGACCAGCCTTGAGCTGCTTTGCTGGACTTGGCTTTTGCTTAGAGGTGTGCCTGATTCTTCCCTTTGAAATGAGAACACTTTTTTTTTTTTTTTACAGGAGCCCACAGTTAAGAGACTTTTAAAAGAGACTGAGCTTTTAAGTGTTTAGAATTTTTAAAGACTGGGACTTTTAAGGTTTTACTATCATATATTGTAATATTAATGTTAGCATCCTGTCTTGGGGACAAGAAATGGAAGGATTATAGTTTAATAGTGATGTGTTTAGTGTGTCAAATTAAGAAAAGTCAATTGTTCTGGGTGACTTTAGTGTCAACTTGGCAAGCCAAGGTTGAGGGAGTCTCAGTTGCAGAATTTCCTCCATTGCACTGGCCTGTAGCCATGTCTGTGGGGTATTTTCTTGATTGTTGGGGGATGTGGGAGTTCCCAGCCCACTGTGGGCAGTGCTACTCCTAGGCAGGTTGTCCTATATTTATAAGAAAGCAGGCTGAGCATGGGTCAGGGGACCAAGGCAGTAAGTAACATTCCTCCATAGCCTGTTCTTCAGCTCCTGCTTCCAGGATTCTGCTCTGAGTTCTTACCTTGGGCTTCCTAAGTGATGAACTGTGACTTGAGTGATGTAAGCTGAATAAATACTTTCCTCCCCAAGTTGGTATGGGTAAGAGGGTTGTGTCATAGCAATCAAAAACAAACTGGAACAGGCCTCAAAGACCCAAAATTCACTGACTCTTGCACAGTCAGTTTAATAATGCATGCCATATGATAAGAAAGTACTCAGTGTTAAAAAGAATCCTTGGCAATATTAACATAACAGTATATCACTTGCTCTCAATATGCTTAATACATATTCTACAAGAGAGTAGAAAGCCCAAACCCTCTTATTAAAATGGTTAGGATATGGCCACACAAACACATTACAAACTTAATTGCATTGTTCATTTGCTACATGCTTTTCCCTGGATTCCTTAAAATTATTACCATGCTCAAGTATTAGGATTGTTTCTGAAATGAAAAATAAACAGGAAAGGTCCAACCACACAAAAAATTTCTCTACCTCTGACTGAAATGATCAAGTTTGCTTTCTTAAAAAATTAATCCCAATATATAAAACATGCAGGAACCAATGATTTTTATGGATTCCCTGAGTCAAAGCATAAAATGTGAAGTAGGTTGTAGTTTGAGTGTTTAACATGTGCTCAGCAATCCTGAGTCCCAGGGCCTGATCCACAGCCTCTCACGACCACCACCACAAGAACTGAAGGAGCGCTTATCATGCCACGGTGCAGAATGTTTCTCCTTTAAAGTATAGAACTTCAGCCTTCTCAATGGAGGAGTCAAAAATTCAATTCATGTGTACATTTATTTATGTATATAATAAGCATACATATATGTATAAGATATACATTAGGTGTTATTGGGTTAGATAAAACATAAATATAAGACCTAGCTGAACTAATACCAAAGAAATCTATTTTTATATTTTTATTGAATATTGAGCATATCTATAAGTCATAGATAAGGCAACACTACACAGTCTCTTATAGTTCTCAGCCCAGGGCCAGTTGCCAATCCCTTTCTCTTGCTCCACTGAGACCTTGTCCCAGTTGGCATGGATCTCCTCCCTGATGCCAATATTGCCTTAAGTTCACATGTGAAAGCTTACAGTTAACTATAAACCACTGCTTCTTTGTGTTCTTGAACCAGCCTCGGCTCTTAGAATCTTCCCGCCTCCTCTTTTGCAATGATCCCTGAGCCTTGGGTGGGTGAGGTTTAATGTGTATCATCTGATACTCACTCTGGAGGCTCCCATTATTTGAAGATTGTCTAGCTGTGACCTTCCCTTTATATCACACTCTATTGTGTAAAGAAGCTTTACTGGTGAGAATTGAGGGATGCATTTGTTTTCTCTCTGACCCTCATTCTGTGTATAGAGATTCAACTGTAATGTGTCTCCTAGGAATAAGGATCTTTCAGATGTATATTTTCTATGTCTGTCAAGTTGTGGGATTCTGGAATAGCCTCCATCTATTGCAAACAGTAGCTTTTATGATGAGTGGCTTACAGTCAGCTTGTCTATAAATATAAGTTCCATAGTTAGTGTATGGTAATAAATTCCATTTGTCTAGAGATATAACAACAAAAATGTTTGCTCTATGCTCTATTTCTACTGCACCAACAGAGGTAGTTTGCTGAGCAGCTTATGGTTTTTAGGCTTTAGGGCTGGGTTGTATCATTGATTGATTTTCTCCCTTAGCAGTATATGTCATACAATATAATTTCATGTTATTATAACTATTCTTTTACCCATACTTCCCTTTCTGGCCCCTCTTAGGTTGGGGGTTCTTTCTCACATCTCCTATAGGGGAATGTTCCCTGAGCCTTGGGAGAGAAATATTTGAATAAGTGTCCTATTTAGGGATAAGCCTAATGCAGCCTCTTGCTCTCTTCTCTGCACATTGGCTAGTTGTGGGTTTCTTACAAGCAGCCAATTTTTGACAAAGGAGCCACAAATATACACTCAAGAAAAGATAACATATTCAACAAATAGTACTGCTCAAACTGCATAGTGACATTTAGAAGAATGAAGCAAGATCCCTATCTCACCATGTACAAAACTCAACTCCAAAAGCATCAAGAACCTCAATTTAAGACCAGATACCTTGAATCACATAGAGAAGAAAGTAGGGAGCCCACCTGAACTTTTAGGCAACGGAAAAGACTTTCTGAACAAGACACTTACAGAATAAGCATTAAATCCAACATCTAATAAATGGGACCTCATGAAGCTAAAAAAGCTTCTGTACATCAAAGGACATCATCCTTTGAGTGAAGAAGCAACCTACAGAGTGGGAAAAAAATCTTACCAGGTATACCTCTGACTATATAAAGAACTCAAAAACTAAGCATAAAGAACAAAACTAAATGGTGGGGCAAAGAGCTGAACAGGGAGGGAGCTCTCTAACGATGAAATGCAAATGGTGAGAAAGACTTTAGAAATGTCAAATGGGGTTTGAGAGCCCTGGCATGGACTTAGTGCTGCACTGGTAGGGTCGAACTTCCTTAACCACCGGGGGCCCTACAGCCACCCCTGGAACCTCCCATCTCGGGTTCCCAGTTCCAGAGAGCAATGGCATTGACTCAGTGCTGTGCCAGTAAGGAAATATTTTGTGATGGCATGCTATAAAATTTTAGAATAATAGAAATTGCTGTTTCAAGGAAGCAGGGATTTCTAAAGGGGCTTCTAAGTTCTTTCCCTTCATGTTCTTACCATTCATCTTAATTTCTTCCAGTGTTCGATACACAATATAAAAATCCTGATCTACCAATAGCTATCATCCTTATCTCTTCTCACTTAGATTTTTTTTTGTATGTGTATGAATGTACTGTCTGCATGTAGGTTTGTGCACCCATGTCGTGCAATGCCGCGGAGGTCAGAAGAGAGCGTCGGATTCCCCTGGAACTGGAGTTCTCCTGGAATTGGAGTTACAGACGGTTCTTAGCCGCCATGTGGGTGCTGGGGATCGAAACCGGGTCCTCTGCAAGAGCAGTCGGTGCTCTTAACCGCTAGGCTATCTCTCCAGCCCCTCACTTAGATTTTTATTCCGAGATCTTTACACTTTTACTGTACAAATGGTAAGAATAATTAGGGAATGTGAACCATTAAGAAGGGAATATCTGCTTCTGTATAGATTTATGCTTTTCCATAAGTCATTTGATTCAGCTCTATCTTGGAATACACACATTTCTTCTCCTCAGGAAATAAGTGGAAGGATACCTCATATTCTAGAATATGTAGATGAGTCCTGAATTTTTTTGATGTTGTTTAGTAACTTGTACCTTGATGAAATTGTAAATTCATTGTAGATTCATAGGAATTAAAAAAATGTTTGGTTCCCTCAGTAATGCTAGAGTAAATTATGGTCACAATACAAATATTTTATTTATAAAAAATAGTCATCAGGGAGGTACATATTAAAACTGCTCTGAGAATTCTTCTTATCCCACTGAGAATGGCTACAATCACAAATCAAACCAAGAACAAATGCTGGCAAGGATGTGGAAGCTGATCCAAACACTAAGGAAATCAGTGTGGAGATTCTTCAAAAGCTCAAAATTGATCTTCCATATGATCTAGCAATGCCATTCTTGAGCATGTACATGACAGACTCTATATCCCCTTATGGAAATACATGTTCATTTAGGTTCATTACTGCCCTTTTCATTATACCCAGAAATTGGAAATGACCTAGATGTCCATTAGCTGATGAATAGATAATGAAAGTGTGATACATATACACAATGGACTATTATTCAGTTCTTTGGAAAATGAAATAATGATATTCACAGGTAAATGGATGGAGCTGGAAACAATCATCCTGAGTGAGGTAACCCAGATCCAGAAATATAAATGTCATATGGTATCCCACATAGCTGGGTGCTAGGTTTTAAATCTTACATATGAATATTGAAATGAATACATATGAATATTCAAATTGAAAATCTAGAGGTGTCAGGAAAACAATGACTGACCATGGAGTTGTGGAAGGCTTCCTGGGAGCAGTGGCAAAATGCAGTGGGGTAAAAGACAATAAAAACAGGGGGACAGGAGAATGAAAAGTAGGAAGAGCTAAATGTGAGAGGTAATGGGAGGGCAGAGCAGTGGGGGGATGTGGTAAGGGGTAAGAAACGCAAAAGGCCTTTAGAAAAAGACTTATGGAAACTTACCAGTATAGAAGCTTCTTAAAGTATATACATATGCATTATAAAAAGAGATTACATAATTAGTGTATGGTAAGAAATTTCATTTGTCTAGAGATAAGACACCAATAGGGTTTTCTCTAGACTCTATGTCCTCTCTTGCCCTGTGACTTTGGCTGAGTTTACAATGGCTCTCATGAGTTCACAAACCATTATATGAGTTGCACAAATGCTCAATTAAAAAAAAAAGAGATTAACTCTAGCAGGAGACATTGCCTCTATGAGATAACATAGACACACAAAATATAGCCCAATTCCAGGGATGGACTTTCTTTGTGCAGTTTGCAAGGTGTTCCATAGACCCTCAAACAAAACTGCCTATCGCTGGTCTTGGTTACCCATCAGAACCTGACAGTAAGACAGTATTGCTGAAGGCACTATTTAAGTTTTTTTAAAGGACCTGGGTATTAATGTTCAGAAAGGAAGTATAATTATATTTCTCAACGAAATTCAAACAATATTTGGGTTTAATTTTAGAATAAGAATTTGGTTGTCTGCCTATGATTTATTGACTATTTTATGATATAAACATTATAAAAGGAATTATAAACATTTCCAGATTAAATTTAATCAGAAAAACTGAATAATGGTCAGGTGTGGTGGAGCACGCCTTTAATCCTAGCACTTGGGAGGCAGAGGCAGGCAGATCTCTGTGAGTTCAAGGCCAGCGTGGTCTACAGAATGAGTTCTACAACAGCCAGAGCTACAGGGAGACCCTGTCTCAAAAAGACCAAAAAAAACTGAAATAATCGGATATTTATCTTAGATTTAATTTTAGTGATACATATATTTCAGATGTAGATACTAGAAAAATTTTTAATTATAAACCCCTTAATGTTAATATTAGAATCATATTGGCTCTACCCTTGATGAAATTCTTTCATAAATAAGGTAATATTTTGTATAAGGGATGAACAACTAACAAGAAGAAAATAACATCCAAAACAGAAAAAAAAAATATTTACAACTTTGGTAACTCAGACTTATTTCCAAAGGTCATGACAATCAGATTCCTATACATCAATAAACCAGAAAGAAAAATTTCTGTGCCTGTGTTGGGGACAGCAACACCACATGGAAGGATTTCTTTTCCCTGGCACTGGGAACACACTTGTCATCTGGACCTGCCTCAGTGACCTGCAAGCCATAGGAAGGAGCATCCAGGGATAAAGCTGGCCACACCACAGGGAAACAGAAGGAAGAAGCTGGACCTTTGATGGGATCCTGGAGCCACTGAACTAACAATGAACTAACTGGGTCTCTAGACTTGCTGTTTTAAGAGAAAACAAGCTTCCCATTAAGACAAATTTAGTTGTATTTTTGTTATTCTAAGCAAAAAAATGTCTTAATTAGTTGGAAACTCTTTCTTTCTAATTGGACAGAAACTCTTTTCTGTCCAATTAGAAAAATTTCACATGTAGACTTAGATTTTGAAAGGAAGTCCCAAAGGCACGGCTTCTCCTTCATAGTGGAAATGGTAAAGTGTTTTGCAAGTAATATCTTACTAATAACCAAATCCCTGTTCTTACAAGTAATTACTTTTTCAGTAAGATGTATTAAATTTAAGGTAATTTCCCCAATAGCATGGCTATTTCACCTGAACCCCATTTCTTAACTTAATGAATGATTGGTTTCCCTACTGAAATGTTTTATATATATATATAATATAATATTATATAGTATAATAATATATTATACGATATTGTTTTCTTACAGAGAGGGTAAATAGTTTCTAGACACTAGCTCAGAATTTTCACAAGCTCTTTTGTTCCAAACATTCCCTGCCAATGAGCATCCATCTCATATGTGTCTTAGAAACATATATAACACTTCTTTTCCCCAAGCCCAATGATCATTACAGAAGAGGGACCAAAAATTGTAAGAACTAGAGGTAGTAGTTTCTGCAACAATACAGAATTTGCTGGGCACAACATGGCCATTTCATAGATGAATTCACAGTGACTGACTGCTTCTACAATAACTGTACAAGATCAAGCTGGGCTTGATCCAGTATGGCTGGAGTAGGACTCGCGAAATCCCATTCTTGCTGGGGAGCTATTAGCATTTGACTGCTAAGTAGAGGGAGAAGATTCAGTTTCTTCAAGATTACAGCCCCCCTGAGACTACTACCCATGTTCCAGAAGAAGGTCTTACACCCATGCATACATGTAATCAGCACTAACTGGATTCAGTGGGTTTGAAAGATAGAATATATGAAGATCATAGGAAGAAGTGGTGGGAGGGATAGGAGAGGAATTGTAGGCAAGGTAAATTGCATGGACGTGATCAAAATTCCTGATATGTGTGCATGAAATTCCCAGAAAATAAAAAATAATAAAATCAAAGTGAACTATTTGAAATAAAACTCTGTAACTTTCCTGGAAAACAGGCATCAAACTTCCTTCTTAAGCCAGGTGGGTTTCTCTTCTTACTTTTCAAACATAAAAGAAACCTATGCGAATACTTAAGTGGAAAGAGTTAAGTCACTTGAGTATTAACCAGAGGTAAATATCAAGGTTTTCAATAGAAGAAATCTCTTTAGAGATTCTGTTTGCTGGAAGCAATTTTGATCTACATCTTTGCCAACCCTGAAGTGGCTCATTTTACTAATGGTTGGTTTTAATTCATTGGAAAGCCTTTGTCATCACAAGCAGAATTCTGGGTTCCCCTACCTCATCAACATTTGTTGTTTTATTAATTCTTTAATTTTCGTTTGTATGGCAAAATATGTATTTGTTTTCCATATTTAGCATGGATATTTGGAGAACATATACATTATGGACTGATGGATTCTTTTGAGTGAGGACTTGCCTTTGTCCTTACATACAGTCTAGAGCAGCTGCCATTTTCCTCTCCTGTTTCTTTTGTGGTGTCTGTTGGATGTGGGACAAAGAAGCCAAGAACTCTGTCATTCATTATGAATATTTTAATCCTCTCCAAGAAGGATGCATTTTAGTAATTCAGTTTTGAGCTCCCTTTCATCTACCTACTCCCTCTTCTCTTTTCTACCCAAAGTTGATGATTAACTCAGATGAAAGCCTACTATCCATTCCTCTTAATGGTCAGAGTAATAACCCAGACTGCAACAGCCATTTATGCCTTGGCCTTTTGGAATTTTCTCTCTCTGAAATCACAAAGATGAGTATAAATGGCAGATATTCTCTTGCACTCTATGTGATGAGCTCACTACAAATGACCTTCCCAGTACCTCTAACTATAAGAAATAGCTATGATCTCATTATTTGGTCTGGTACTCAATGGAAAAGAACATTCAAATCAGAAGAAGAGCATGAAACCTCTCTCCTAAGCATTCCCTTCATGCCACATTTTTACATTCAACTTTAACAATAACCTGTGTGCCTAAGATAATAAGCGGATATTGAATGTGTTCTATGTGTTCTATTTTTTATTCAAATATTTACACAGTCAATCAGAGAACAGTTTCTATCTGACAACTCCTCCAATAGTCTTTGCTATTTTCAGTGTTTTCTCTTATTCTCTGTCATTATTGTCTGCCATATGTTTATCATTTTTAATATCCTCTCATTTGTTAACTAATCTGTTACAAGAGGGACATAATATATTGTGGGACATTCCTTCTAGCTTAATTCAGTTAGACCTTGGTGAATACCCTGCTTCCAATGGTTACTAAATATATAATGCAGATTGTTTACTGACCATGTGTCTTGAGTTCTCCATTTAATTGGAGGTAATGATATAAAAGCCACATAATTGCCATGAGCTTGAAAGTAATTTTGATGTCATTATGATGCCACAGTAGCTGATGATACTCATTAGGTTCATGAGAAATGCTACATTTATTTTCAATATTTTTACATAAAATGTAACATATTTCAATATATCATGTTTCTTATATTCTAAAAGTACCTTATAATTTAATATTATTTAATAGAACAGATATTTTAAGGAAAATTTGCAGGGCATTAATTATTTCCATATGAATAAGTAAAAAAAATCCTCTTTCTATTAAGATGCCATATATACTCCAATAATTGTTCATTGTGTCATCAAAACCAGAAAAATTTACACTTTTGTGAGACCCCCACTTATATGCTCTCTTCTGCAAGAAAAATTTATGATCTACTGGACTTTGGCAAAACAAAACTGACACATTTGTCTTAACCATCTTTCATGTCACTGATTCATTCTATATTTCAGTGCAATTATTTGTTATTTCATACTCTTCTTTGCATTCTAAACTCTTGAAAATGAGTCCAGTGACTTTGATTTTGATCCATACCATCATGCCAGCCTAACAGCAGATTTTACTGGAAGTTAAACGGCAGTTTGGATAAAGAGTTACCATCAAGTCTGAGCATGAAGTTTCCTTAGAAACCATAATTAGGCAAATGAAGAATACTTCCTTTGTCTGGGGGCACTTTAATGAAGGAAATGTGAGTTAGTGACATAGGAAGTTGGCAGAAAAAGACTATAGCCTTCTGTGATTCTAAGTCTTACACATGTTCTTTGGTTCTCAAACATGTACTCTACAAATGAAAATATACATATGGGTAATTTGCAAAACCCCTAATGAGATAAAGATATCATACTGTCTGCATTTTCTGCTTTTTCTTATTCTATAAAGCTAATTAACTGCAGTATCAAATTAAAAACCTTTTTTATTGTATTTCAGAAGTACTACTGCTACTCTGAAGCCACAATCCATAGTGTTGTTACTATGGGATATCTGTTGTAATTTACTTTGAACAATGACACAATTAATGTAACACAAATTTGTTTTAGCTTATAAGAATATAATTCTTGATCTTTTGGGTGGTAGAAGATCATTGCATAAGAAGGCATAGACTTCAGAAGGATAATAATCATTGAGTGATTAGTATGACTAGGCTGAAGGAGAGTCTGTGTTGAACTTTCAGTATACTTGTGCACTCTTCTGAACTTTTGCACACATTTCTATAATAATGATTATCATCTGAGATGGAATTTACACTTTAAAGAGATAATGGAAAGATGGTTTCGTAAAAGGTTAGCTCCTATTACTTTAGTTGAGTCCATTTGAACATATAAAAATTTTTTTAATTATTTATTTATTTATATGTACTTTCTGCATGTAGGTTTGTGCACCCGTGTCATGCAATGCCGCGGAAGTCAGAAGAGGGTATCGGATTCCCCTGGAACTGGAGTGCTCCTGGAATTGGAGTTACAGACTGTTCTCAGCCGCCATGTGGGTGCTGGGGATTGAACCTGGGTCCTCTGTAAGAGCAGTCAGTGCTCTTAACCGCTAGGCCATCTCTCCAGCCCCTGAACATTTTTTTTTCCAGAGGAACTCAGTATATTTATGAGGAAAATTGCTTCTTTGATATCTTTAGCTTACAACTTTGCAAATTACTATTAGACTTGGCCAAGTGCCTTTTACTTGCTATCATCAAACTTGCTTTTTTTCCTCTAAATATGTTGCTCAGCCATAAGGAATTATTTAAATACTTTCTTGAGGCAAAGGCATCCAAGAGTCTGGGCTCCAGTTAATCTATTGCATTGTTTACAGGCTCCCATAAGAGATTCTCTTCCCTAATGCTTAATGTATTCTTTCCCTAATGCAAACAGAGTTTATTACCAGGATTGAGGAATGGATTGATATGATAATGTGAAAACAAAGAAGCACTCAGTTTTTATTTTATTGCTATTAAAATGGTATCAACGCTTATCCAACAACCCCCCAGCACAACCAACATCCAATGACTTTATGACTTATAAATAGAATTTAGATTCCAGAGGAGATGAAAACCATGGCAGTGAAAAGAAGATGAAAGTAATCCCAAGGTATTTGTTACTATTGTATTGGTTATAGTAGTGCTGTAAACCAACTGGATTTATTTGGGCTTTTTTTTAACTTACTTTTGTTTTTGATATTGAGGTATTCCATAGTAACTATCATAGTTAGAAAACATTTTAGCTTCATGAAAGGCAATAACCATGAAAGAGCTCTTTGAGGCAGAAGTTCGATTTCTTTTATTTCTCAGAGAACAGCTCTATATTAATGCTCATTGTCATTTCTTAAGTCAGTGCCAAGAATTTAGGAACCTTGTCTTGACATCCCTACAGTTTTCCAAGCCTAATTGTATGTATACAAAAATAGCTAAAGCCATGACAATCACTTCTTTTTCACACAATTTAATTTAAATAAATGAAGCAAGTGACACGTGATCCTAAATAATGTTTTTTTTTCTCTAACTCCTGCACCATTATACTATGTGAGAACATCTTCTTATAAACCTTTCCACCCCATTACTTTAAGGATATTTCCCAAACTGTGTCACTTGTATACTTCTGGAAAAAAAAGGGCTAGATGGGCTGACAGTGAAAAATTATGCCTTTACTACCTAATAAACACAAACAAGTCATCAAAGGAGAAGTGGGGCCGTTACTCTTGGAGTAAGCAGTCTTTGGTGTGCTTTTAATTTTGCTATCATTTCACTTGTTTGAAAACTATTGTAAACTTTTGAATTCAACACACTCCTCAGGGCAATTAATGTTTTCACCAAAAGGTAAAGGTAAGTCCTTTTTCCCATCAGTATAACCCCATTTATCATATCTTCTCTTCCTGTAAGGTTATTTCCTTCAGACTGGACAGTGAGCAAGCTGTTTACTGTTTGATTTAATTCTGCTTCTCTGTTTTGTCAGTGGTTAAAACCAAGATGCATGTAATTTTCCTAATTATTTTATTGTACTTTTCATATTACAATATTTTACTTAAACTAATCAAGTACTAATTGTTACATATAACTTACCTATAATCCAAATCCACTCTTAAAAATATCAACACAGTTGTTCATTTGCTGCACAGGGTACAGGCTGGGTGCTTCAGCCAGGTGTACTATTGGCTTACTGGCTTGTGCACCTGCCGGGGCAGAGATACCCAGCCAGCCAGAACACAGATGGGCCTGTTGCCACTAGGGGACTTGCGTGCATGGAGATCAGGGGCTTCAGCTTGACTAAGAAAGCAAATCACCCTCTCTCCCCACCAACTGGAATTGCAGAGTGAGTGTGCAACTGGGACTACAGTAGTGATTCTGGGGTGCAAGGCAATAAATGAAACAGCAAACCTGACACCAGTCCTGTGAATCAAGCCACACAAATAACCTAGAGGAGCAGGATGGCAGGAAGCAGAGTGGAACACAGTGCTCAGCAAGGTACTGACACAGTTGTTACCTACCCAGTTTCTGGAGAACCTGCAGAACAAAAATGGAAGAGTGAGCTAGACCTTCAAATATATAACCAAAATTGAAAGCCTGAAACCTAGAAAGTAAACACTCCATAACCAATGAGAAGACAAAGAAGGCCTCTGAAGGAAACAAGCAAAATGAGCCTTCAACAAAGTGAAGAAACATTTGAGATTCATATCAGAATACAAACAAAAACAAACCCACATGCCAAACAAACAATGAAAGAACAACATGGGAAAATTGCAGAGAATTCCACACCAAACTATACCAACCCTATGGAAGATTCATTCCTACAATGAAATCTCCCTAGATGTAACCCAGTACACAGATCTTAGAAGAACAATCGTAGATATATGCAAGGAAATAAAAATATATAAAAACAAATCAAAGAACTAAAGGGAGAGATTGAAAAACTCAGAAAAGACCTACAGGGAGAGAATGACAAACTTTGAAAAGAGCTAGAAGGAGAGAATGACAAACTCTTGAAGGAACTGGAAACACTAAAAAGATCCCATGCTTAAATGAAAAAGGAAACCAAACAGCAAGGAGCTAAAGAGATTGAGAAGATCCAAAAGGAAGTGGAAATACTAAAGAAATTGCAAGATGAAATGAAAGAAGAAATAAAAAACTCATCAAATCAAGAGGAAAGGATGGGAAAAAGCCTCAGAAGCAGAAGGGAGGAAGAAGAAAAAAAAAGAATCTCATACCTGCGAGATAACAAAGAGCAACTTAAAAGCTCAAGGAAGATTATGAAAAATTTTAAAATACACAAGAGTGGAACAAGCAGGAAATGTGGGACACTATGAAAAGATCAAACCTCTGCATCATAGGGATAGAGGAAAGAGAAGAATCCCAAGAAAATTATATTGATCAGAATAATAAATGAAAATTTCCCCAAACAGGGCCCAGCTTGGTGGTGCACGCCTTTAATTGTAGCACTCGGGAGGCAGAGCCAGGCAGATCTTTGTGAGTTCAAGGCCAGCCTGGCCTACAGAGTGAGTTCCAGGACAGCTGAGGCTACAGGGAGACCCTGTCTTGAAAAGACCAAAAAAAAAAAAAAAGAAAATTTCCCCAAACTAAAAAAGACAAACCCATACAAATACAAGAATCACATAGACCACCAAATAGACAAGATAAGAAAAGAAACGCTCCACAACATATCATAGTTATAATGTTAAATGCCCAAAACAAAGATAAAATTCTGAAAGCCACAAGACAAAACAAGAAGTTACATATAAGGGGAACCTTAACAGAATTACAGCTGACTTTTCAGTGCAAACTATGAATGCAAGAAGAACATGGAACAAAGTATCTATCCCCAGTGCTAAATGATTATAGATGCCAACCCAGGTTACTATACCCAGCAAGAATGTTGATTATGTTGAAGGAGAAAGAAAAAACTTCCATGACATAAACAAGATGATAGGATACATGTCTGGAAAACCAACCCTTCAGAGAATACTTGAAGCAATTCAAAGGACAGAGGAGAGGAACAACTCTCACCAGGCACCTAGAAAGAGAAACTAATAAAAACATAACTGTGGAAGTAGAAACCTAGACCAAAAATACAAACGGATAATAAGGTGAAGGAAAACAACACACATCTTTTGATTATAACCTTAAATATTAATGGACTAAACTCCCCGATCAAAATACAAACAATGGGAGAATGGATTAGGAAACAGAACCCATCTGTATGCTGTCTACAAGAAACCCATCTCACTCTCAAGGATAAGCAACAAATTAAGGTGAACAGATGGAAAAAAATATTCCAAGCAAATGATACCAAAAAGTAAGCAGGAGTTGCTATTTTAATATCAGACACAATAGAGTTCAAGGTAAAAGTAATCCGAAAAAACAAACAGGGCCCTTACATCCTTATCAAAGGAAAAATTAACCATGAAGACTTCACAATCATGAATATATATGCACCTAACTCTGGTGGATCAAGATTTATAAGCAGAATTCTGAACACAATTCTCCAGGACTTCAAGGCACAGATTAACCCCAGCACATTCATAGTAGGGGACTTCAAATACCCCACTAAGACCTTTGAACAGGTCAATCAGACAAAGAATAAACAGAGGTACATCTGAACTGAACAACATAATACACCAAATGGACCTCACAGTTATCTACCGAATATTCCACCCGAGCACCAGAGAATACATTTTCTACTCATCACCCCATGAAATATTCTCCAAAATTGACCACATACTGGGATACAGAAAAAAACTTCAACAAAACAAAAAGATTTAAATAATTTCATGCATTCTATCAAACCACAGCAAAATAAAGCTCAATATCAATACCCAGATAAGCACTACTGTCTACAAGAACACATGGAGACAAAACAACATACTCCTGAATAATGGATGGGCCAAGGAAGAAATAATTAAAGAAATAAAAGCATCCCTGGAGCTAAACAACAATGACCGTACAACACAACAAAACCTATGGGACACTTTAAAAGCAGTCCTAAGAGGGAAGTTTATAGCCCTGGGTGCCTATATTAAAGAAAAAAAACAGAAAGAATACAAATAAATGATCTAACACTGCAGCTAAAGGCACTTGAGAGACAACAGCAACAAATGAACCCTAAATGCAATAGACAGGAATCAATAAAATAGACAAAGGAAGCAATATAAAAAAATCAATGAATCCAAAGGTTAGTTCTTTACAAGACTAAAAAAGATAGACACACCTCTAGCCCAGTTAACCAAAAGAAAGAAAGAGCAACTCCAAATCAATAGAATTCAAGTTGAAAGGTGAAATATCACAACAGATAATGAAAAGATCCAGACAATCATATGGGAATACTTCAAAAACCTATACGCTACTAAATTTGAAAACCTAAGAGAAATGGATGAATATCTGAAACCTTGAGAATCACCAAAGCTTAACCAAGAAGAGACTGACAGCTTAAACAGACCCATAATATGTGAAGAAATTGAATATGTAATAAGAAAGCTCCCAAACAGGAAACAGTCCAGGCCCAGTTGGGTTCACAGCAGAATTCTATAAAACATTTAAAAAGGACAGACAACCAATATTACTAAAACTGTTCAGAAGGATACAAGCAGAGAGAAATCTCCCAAATTCCTTCAATGAAGCCAGCATTAGTCTAATACCAAAAACCAGAAAATGATACAACCAAAAAATATAACTATAGGCCCATCTCATTAATGAACACAAATGCAAAAATTTTCAAGAAAATACTCACAAACTGCATATAGACCCGCACAAAAAGTTCATCCATCATGACCAAGTTGGATTCATACCAGAGATGCAGGGATGGTTCAACATATGAAAATCAGTAAATATAAAACACATAAATGGACTGAAAGACAAAAACCACATGATCATCTCAATCAACACAGAAAAAGCCTTTGACAAAATCCAGCATCCCTTCATGCTTAAAGTCCTAGAGGGAATTGGGCTGGACAGATCATTTCTCAGCATATACAAGAAAAACCATATACAAGAAAGCCACACCCAAAATCATCATACATGGAGAAAAGTTAGAAGCATTCCCCTTAAAGGTACGAACTTGGCAAGTCTGCCCCCTATCGCCATTCCTCCTCAGTATAGTGCTTGAAACTTGTTAGGGCAATAAGGCAAGAAAAGGAAATTAAACCAGCACTAATAGGAAAAGAGGAAGTCAAGCTATCCCTCTTTGCAGATGATGTGATAGTTTATCTAAGAGATGCTAAACATTCCACCAGAAAACTCCTAGAAATGATTAAGAGTTTCACTAAAGTGGCAGGAAACAAAATTAACCTAGAAAAATCAGTAGCCTTTCTTTACACCAACAACAAGCAACTGAAGAAGGAATATAAGGAGACCTTCCCACTCACAATAGCCTCAAAAACAATAAAATACCTAGGAATAAACCTAACCAAAGACACCAAAGATCTCTACAACAAAAATTTTAAGCCCCTGAACAAGGAGATTGAGGAAGACATCAGAAGATGGAAAGACCCCCCCATGCTCATGGATTGGAAAAATTAATATAGTGCAAATACCCATTCTACCAAAATTAATATACAGTTTCAATGCAATCCCAATTAAAATCCCCAAGAGTTTCTTCACAGGCTTAGAAAAAATCATTAGTTTCATATGGAAAAAAAAGGCCCCAAATAGTCAAAGCAACCCTGAGCAAAAAGAGCAATACAGGAGTGGATCACTATATCAGACTTCAAAGTATACTACAGGGCTATAGTCATGAAACAGCCTGGTACTTGAACAAAAACAGACCTGTAGACCAATGGAACAAAACTGAAGATATAAACTTGAGCACATACAATTTCAGCTACCCCATTTTTGACAAAGGGGCCAAAAAGACTCAATGGAGCAAAGACATCTTTAGCAAATGGTGTTGGCAAAACTGAATCACCATTTGTAGAAGAAGAAAATTACCCTCTACCTCTCACCCCGTACGAAAATCAACTCAAAATGGATCAAAGACCTCAACATGAAACCCAAAATTCTGAAGGTGATAGAAGAAAAAATTTGCAGCAGCCTGCAAGACATAGGAAAAGACTTTCTAAATCAGACAGCAGCTGCATATATGAAATAAGGTTGACAATTAACAAGTGGAGCCTCATTAAACTCAAAAGAGAATACCCACAGAGTGAGAGAAAAACTTCATAGCAGATACATCTGATAGCGCATTAACTTCCAGAATATACAAACTACTCAAAATAAAGAAAACAACAAAGAACTAAGAAAACAAATGATTCCCTCAAAAGATGGAGTAAAGAGCTGAACAGAGACTTCACAAGTGAGGAAATAGAAATGGCTGAGAAACATCTTAAAAAGTGTTCAAAATAGCTAACAATTAAGGAAATGCATATTAAAACCACTTTAAGATATCATCTCACTTAGATAATACTGGCTAGGATCAAGAAAACAAATTATTCCAAATGCTGAAGACATTGTGGGTAAAGGGGAACACTCATCCACTGCTGGGAGGAATGCAAATTCACACAACCATGATGGAAAGCAGTATGGAGAACACTTAAAAGATAAAATGAGATTACCACCTGACCCAGCCATACCACTCCTGGATATATACCCACAAGGCTCATGTTAGCAAAAATACATGAACAGCCATGTTTATTGCAGTTCTCTTCACAAGAGCTGGAACCAACACAAGTGTGCCCCTCAACCCAGGAGTGGATCAAGAAACTGTGGTGCAACTATACAATGGAGTTATATGCAGTGGTAAAGAAAGATGACATCATGAAATTTGTAGGTAAATGGATGGAACTAGAAGATATTACATTAAGTGAAGTAGCACAGTCCCAGAAAAACAAATCACAAATGGAAACCCTCATTTGTGGATGCTAGCACCAGGTACCTAGTTGTAAGGCAAACTGAGCAAAGTTAATGTTATATTCCTCACAATCTGAAAACAACTGTGCTCTTATGATGTGAATCCCTAGACAGATTCTGGAATTAACCTATCATTTATTTTCAGACTTTGGAATTTTGATATATGGGTGGAGTATATGTATGGATAATTTAGAGTAATATAAAATCAAAATGGAAAAATGTGAAGCCTGAAATATGATTTGGAAATAACATACAATTTGTTTCCAGATGATATAATTTTAATATAGGTGAGACATATAATATATATATATAAATATAATATATACTATTATATAATGCAGACATATGAAGCCACATACAAGTTGGAGGGAAAATAACAAAAGAACCCAGACAAATAAAAACTGACAACAGTGAAAAGTTCTCTCCCCCAAACATAGACTGCCTATCTGCTTTGAAGAAAAAAAACTCTGGAAAGGCTCAGAAAAGATGAAAGACATATGGATCAGAGGGCATGAACTCAGGTGGTGGGGGGGCACATGAATCATGGAAAGGGAAAGAATTACATTGGATTGAGAAATTATGTATGATGTTGAAAAGTTTAATAAGAATAAAAAAATGAATTAAAAAAGAAAACAAGCTAATGAACACTTCCACTGGGATGATCTTTGAAATCCTTTTCAAGATCACATTTTCCTAGTGGTGATGTTCAGACAAATAGTTACAACATTTTCTTTTAGTGTAGTTATAGCCAGGCATAATTTAAGTCTATTTGGTTTGTTTTATTTCCAAATTTAAGGACTTGTTTGAAGTTTTAATTTGTCCTTGTTACTAAAAGTTTGCAGATTTCATAAAATATATTGGATGTATTTAGACCGTCTTTCCTCTATCTGCACTATATATATATATATATATATAAGTTATATATATTATATATACTGCCTTTAGGCTCTGTGCTTCTTAATTGGCATCTGTACTTTCGTGGCTTCGGTTTCCCTCACGAGTTAACATTTCAAACATTCTAATTTCTTCATTTTTGTATTATCAATTCCCATCTCTACTTGATAATTGAAATAAAACAAAGACCATCACATTTTTTCTATTTTCTTCCATTGGTATATTTCAAACATCTAAAATATGTCTGGTGCATAATAGAAGCTTGGCATTTATTTTCTAAATCAATTAATCAAATAATAGAATCTCGTTAAATGAATTTATAGATAGTCTATTCTCTCTACATATATTTCTCATAGAAAGATATCCTTCTTTTTTTTTTTTAGGTTTTTGTTTTGACCTATAGATGCCCAAGTTGTATACACATACCCAAGCAGGAGCCAAGCATAAGTTTTCATTAGATTTACCCAAAACTGTTTCTCATTGACTGCATGCTACTTATTTGGGAAGGAATTTGAAGCTTATTTCCTTTAACTTGTCCTACAAGTAAGAAAGTGTATAATGTGATATTGTGTTATTCAGAAAAATATATAGGCCATTTGTATACCTTAACCAGTACAAATTATAAATAAACCAATAACATTTTATAATTCCCAATTAGTTCATTGTATTACCATTTCCACCAAAACCTACACCTAAATTTAATTATCTAAACAATTCACTAAGCCATTGAAATATACTATTACTTGTGGATAAAAGCTTGGGCAGAGTTGAGAACCTGCTAAATAATTTTACCCAATAAACAATTTGCTCTTTAAGCGCTTTATGACGGGACTAAGACTTCTACTTATTGGTAAGTAAAAATTTAAGCTTAAATTCATTTAAATTTGCCTACAAGTAAAAGAAAGTGTTACACGGTGATGTTGTGTATTCAGAAAAATATAGAGCCCAACCCAATACTAACTATAATAAAAACTAGCATTTTAAATTCCAGTTAGTTCAAATGTCAGTATATCTCCTTTTTCTTTTTTTCCCCAGCACATGATTCCTGCATATAAAACCAATCTGCCAGCAGTTGTGCCCAGCCCACAGGCCCAAGGCTCCCACCATCTAGCTGGAGGGGCTTGAATGTTCAATCAAGTTGATCAAATAAGTGTCCAGACATATTGTCAGAGTTTTACCGTTCACACCCAACGCCCGCTCCTACAATATATACAACTCCCCCTCTTTCCACAATTGTTCCTAGGCTTAGAGATGGGGCACAGGTGGACAAGAAGCACAACAGTCACTTTTGTCTGGAGATGCTCATCTTGGACTCTAATCAGTCTGGCTGTTTCCTTTCTTGGGCTGCCCGATTGCCCAGGGACCGGCTTCCAATCCTACTAATGAAGCACAAGCGGTTAGATATTATGTATTTAAAATTGCTAATTATTAGGGTAGGTTATTTTGGTATAGACACATATGTCTGGATGGTGTCTTAATCCCCTGAATTCTTTCTTTTTCCCCCTGAGAGAGATGACAAGGCCTTACTGTGGCATATATTCTCCTAATCCTAGAAGGGTATAAGGCTTGTGGCAACATCCTGAGTATTTGTCCAAGGAGAGAGCTAATAACAAATAAAGTTGGGATATACAGACATATGGCTGCTCTGCTGCACAGTATCACCAAGCAGTTGGGGTGTAGCTGATGTTTGGTGGCGGAGTTTTGCTTGACCAAGGAGACCAAATTTGCTTATTGGTTCAGTGGCCTTTGGTAACACTCTCTGGTATTTCGAGAGACCAACTGTATACTTGTAAGTGCAACCGATACATCCTCCCATGGTACATTAGGTCATTGACAGCAGGCAGACATCCCCTCTTTTCTTGGCAGGATATCCCGTTTTTACAGGCAATAAGCCTAACCTTTTTTGGGGGGGCTTGGTCCCTGCCTAGCATCTCTTTGGCAGAATAATCCGATGCTGTTTTTAGTGCTCTCTTGTATTAATAATATGAACTACTTAAAGTAGTGTTTAAGTGTATTGTCTACTCAGAAACAAACACAATACTAAATATTGTGTTTGTTTCTGGATAGACAATAATCCTTTTACAGTTCCTATGTATATAGTCATGAAGAAAGCCGTTTTTCGAGTTTTATAAGAGATTACTTGTTTTAACAGTCAGCTCTAATTTAACATTAATGGTTGACTTCATTACCACCCTGTTTTTTCTTGTTCTGTAGTAAAGGTTTCTTCCCATCAGTGGTTTTTCTCTTTACTTCCTTTATGTTTTCTTTTGATGTACAGAATTTTGAGTTTAATGAGGTCCCATTTGTCAATATCGATCTTATTTCTGTGTGCAGCTGCTGTCTGATTTAGAAGTCTTTTCCTACACCTATGTCTGTAGTCTGCTGCCAATTTTTCTTCCTATTACATCCAGAGTTTTGGTTTTCACGTGAGGTCTTTAATCCATCAGGAATTGACTTTTGTGCAAGGCGAGAGTAGGGGTTTAGCTTCATTCTTCCGAAGTGGTGATCAGTTTTGCCAGCACCACTTGTGAAGAATGTGAAAGGATATTCTCTATCTAGAGCCAATTCAATAGTAAAGTGGTTTATAAGTTTGTGTAATTAACAAAATATATTACTACAGGAAAGCTCTGACTCAGCAATGAATTATTCTGCCTAGGGAATGTTGGCTAGGGGATTCAAAACCCGCCCCCCAAATTATAAAGGCCTTTTGCCTATAAAATGGGATATATGCAAGGAGAAAGGCAGTAGTCCCTGTTGTCGAGACCTGGTGTGAGCATGAAAATGTTATGAGACGTCACCTCCTAGGTACAACTGGCCTCTAAAATGCTAGAGAGCTTACCAAGGCCACTAAGAACAATAACAGCAAATATGGTCTCCCTGAACAAACAAGACTCCCCGAAAATATCAGCTACACCTCAACACCTGGAGATACAGTGCAACAGTGGCAGCCAGTGTCTATATTATATCCCAAAACTATTTGCTATTAGCTCTCTCTTGGAGGAATAAACTCAAAGCGGATGCCACAAGCTTATGTCCTCAAGTGGTTAGGCGATTTTATAAGCCACAAAAGAACTTGTCACCCTTTATAGAGAAACCACACAGTTTGCGATTAGCATTAAAATCCAAGCATCTGTGTATGCTCAAGCTTAGCTTGACACAATAATGGGTACTGCTTAAAGGCCGTATACACCAATAGCTTGAAATTGTTAGTTATACTGAAAAGGGTATCACTGTGAAAGCTGTCAATCGTGAAGAGAAACAAACTGAACAAACCAGAGTCCAAAATGACAACTCCAAAGAAATTAGACGTGTTTTCTTCTCACACATTGGCCCCTTTCCCATTTCCCAACCTAGGACAGGACTGGGAAGAGGAGGCGTGGTAGATTGTAAGGGCTGTGGAGAGATAGGGGTGAATCATGAGACTATAGGAATATAGTCTGGACACCTGATTGATCAACATGCCTGTGCATACAAGCTTCTCCAACTGGACTATGGGAACCTTGGGTTGTTCAAAATTTGGACATAGATACTTGCAAAATGCACCAATTACTTAATTGTATGACATACTGAGTAACATCATTGTTATCTGCAAACAACTGTGTCATTGTATTGTAGAATCCCTTAAAAATAAAATTAAAAAAAAATAAAAAAAAAAAGAAAGATATCCTTCTTGGCAAATTCTTGTTCACATATTCCTCAAAATCTAAACTTTGGTTGTTAGTTTGGGTTTATGAGGGTCTTTTAATAGATAAGAGCTGAGATCCTTAGGACAATGGAGGGCATGCCTGCAGTCTCTGTCTGGCTTCCTGCTTGCCATTGAAAACTTTTCCTTCTTTTTTTATAATTAGACTTTGAGTTTATTGAATTTTGAAACAGAAATAGTTGTGCCAAAGTTGGCAAACTTACACACACACACACACACACACACACACACACACACACACACACTACCTGAAGTACATACACTACATGAAGCACATTCTTCAAAAGCTGTGTAACTTGGCATTTTTAAGTGTTTGTCCTGTAACTATAAGCACGATTATGGGTCAGCCAGGTAATAAGCTGAAAAATATTTTCATATTCATTTTTCTTCCATAAGCAAGTTTTCTGAGGAGAAACTAAAATTCTGAGAAGGTTTTGGAAGAGCTTAAACAATGTTGCCTGCCAGCAGCACATGAGTTCTCTTCCACTTTTTAGATTCTGTTTCAGCCCTGCTGACACATCTGTTTCCCTCTGAAGAGTGACAGGCTTCTTTCTTGCCCCCTCACCTTTTTATTGGCATGCCATGACAGGAAAGAGTCAAAGTTCTGTTTACCACCAGGGTAAACTATCATTTTATTCCTACTGAAAGGTACTTTGGGGGGTTCAGTATGTCCCTATGTATTCACAGGTACTGAAAATGACAAACCCCTCCTGTAGACATTGTGCCATCTGCTTACTGTCTTTGATAATCTAGCCCTTAGCCCTTTATAGAACACAGTAGATTCATGCATTCATGTTATTTTCTAGAAATGTTATTTTATTTAACCTACCTCTATTTCCCTCCTATCCAAAACTTTACTTTTCTTCTCCAGTTTTACTTTTAAACTACTAATATCCATGCCTTTTAAGCTGTCTTTTTATTGAAAGTAATAAATTAAGACATTAATTGTGAGGTGGTTCATCTTTTGCCTAAGAATTAATTGGATCTGCATTGCGTGTGCACAGTGTTCAATACACAGGAATCATTTCAGGAGCAATAACATTTCACCAAAGTCCATTATAATGACTTATATTGTAATACAAAGTGCACTTGCCATACAAAGAACAGATGTTGATTAAGTGGAATCTTCTTCAACATGGATCCATACAGCAGTCAGTTGCTGAAACTGAATCTTCTACAGATGCTAAGACTCTATCTGGTCATCCTGTAAATCTACACTTATGGTAGAGCCTTGGCTACTGGTATCAACATTTTCATAGGACTTTTGGTCTTTGGCAAAGTTGATGAAAACCTCTTCCAGAGTGGTGTGGCTCACAAGAAAGTTTGTGTTATTTAAAGCAGTCTTATTGGTTTCCAGCAGGTCAAAAATGTTACTCCTCCTGCTGTGATGGGCACATGATACTCAAGCATGCTAAGGTGATGATCTTTTAAGTATGTTTTTGGAAAGTGTAGCTGCATAAACCTCGTGAGTGTCTCCAGGCTTAATTTGTTATTCTTCAAGTGAACCTTGACTGTAAATCAATGTCCAAATGAGCTGTACCCTTTAACATCCACTATTAGGTGAGGCAAACAAGCAGAAGCCTCCCCAAAGCATGTATGAGGATATTTGGACTTCCAAACTTCAAAACTGTCAATAAAACCAATAAATTTTTTGTGTGTCTCTTACCTGACTCTTCTTTAGCTAAAATAAGCAGTATGCATTTATCAAAGATTCACATGCTTCATTACTCCTCAAAACTTTTCATTCCTTATAGCTTTCTTATAATCTTTTTTTTATTTACACACACACACACAACTGTAAATATCATATTAGTTACTTTTATGTCACTGTGATTGAAACCTGACAGAACAATTCAAAGAAAGGGAGATTTGGGGAAAGCATGGAGGCAGAAGCCCAGCCCTGGCAGGGGAGCTATGGTTCCTTATGTGGCAAAAGACAGGGAGCAGAGACCAGTAGAACAGGAGTAGAGAGATATAAGCTTCAGAGGTGTGCCATGAGTCAACTACCCTGGTAGCTTGGACCCCATCTTCTAGACGCTCCATAGCCTTCAAAGTAGTGCCATGAGCTGAGGTCCTAGTGTTTAAAACATGAGTCTGTATGAGACATTCAGAGTGAAACACACATCATAAAGAAAAACGTCTTCTAATTATTGCAGGTACCATTGGTACACAATAGGTAAGGAAGTTCCTATATGAGAGCTGTCTCAAGTTTTTAAGGATGTTTGTATATTAGCCTTCACATCTTCTCCTGGTGATGTTGTCCTAGGATGCACTCTATTGCAAATGCAGAAATGTGGCTACTCATTGTTGAAGTCATTTACTTTCTAAGGTGAGAAGCACAGGTAAACTGAAACCAAGCTTTTCACCCTGTACATAGATAGGCAGTCCTCTTACCCCTCTGGATTTGATCTCTATAAACCAAATGACAGGGGTTGCTATGGTTATTATATCTGTTTGTTATCTTTAAAAACACTAACAACAGATGCTGTTGTTGTATAAGTATAAAAGTCATAGATGGTACCAGGTATCCACTGGCCCAGTGTGCTGGGAGTAAGATACTAATGGCTCCATTATTTTTTATATATTATATATCATTTTCCACACAGCTTTGGAAACTCCTCTAACTTCTATATTTTCAACTTCAGGGAACTTGAAATCCTAAATGAACCATCAAGTGCCAGGACACAAGCCAAATAGGTATGTAGTAATAAATTATTAAAAGAAAAAGTAAGCATAAAATGATTTTTATGACAATCATTCATAAAACTTCAAAGACATAAAATTGTGTCAAAGACATATTCAGATCTATTGCATAATTTTTAGATATGAAGGTCAAGTTGGTATTTTTAAAAATAATAATGTACTCTCTGCAATTCTTTTTGAGACAAATTTCATTTTAACATTTAGGCTGGAACCCATAGTGCTTAGAGAGTTTTTCCCATAGAGAACAATCATTCAAAAACTTCAAAAAACATATATAAGCTTCATTCTTAAAACTACCTGATTCCCTAACCTAGACTTTATTTCTTCTGTTGAAAAAAAATCTTCAAACTATTTTCATAGCATTTTGAACATGATAGTAGTATGTGAAGAACTTCTTTTATATAAAAGAGATTCTTTTCATGAAAAAATTAAACAAGCTTAATCCTCCACCACCGAAGCCTAAGCTAAGCACTACAGGGCAGTCTAGCAAAGAAAGTTTAAAATTCACCGATATCAAATTGAACTATGCATGCTCATAAGTATACCTACATACCTAAGGACAAAGAAGAATGTAAAAATAAGATAAGAAAAGACAAAGTAAGAACACAGATTTAAAATATGGTATGCACTTGAAACAATATTAAGTTATTCAGATTTTTAACAAATGAATTAAAATTTTGGCCTTATTTTAAGTACTATTTTATTACAATTGATATATTTTTTTCTGAAATATCAATCCAGAATTAACATGAAAATATTGGAGTCAGTAAAAACTACTATCCCATTTAAAATTTGGTTATTAGTTATTTACTTACTTTGATTGTATATGTTCGTGTTATTATGTACATGTGTTTGTATGTCTCAGTGTCCACCAATATGGAGATAAAATGACACCTTGTGAGAGTCAGTTATCTTCTTCAACCAGCTGGCTTCTAGTAATCCAAGATGGGTCATCAAGAATGGTAGCAAGCACCTTTACCCACTGAGGGTCTTGTTGGCTTAAGATGCCATCTTATACTTATGTACTTATACTTCTCTATTTTTGAACATTTTATATAGACTCTGGTGCTATTTTATGCTCCATTTTTTTTAAATATCATTTTTGTTGGCTTTAAAAATTACATACTTTGTCTTCTAAAATCCTGGTATACTTATGAATATCTTTCTGCTCTTTTTCAAAATGGAAGGCTGCTTGAGGGTATATCAGAGGTTATTGAGACAATATCTTCTAAGATCATTTTTGGTTCCCTTTTGTCAGTAACTTGGTCATCTCTCTGAACACATGCGTTTTTATTTTCCTTGAGATTCAGAGACCACAGTCCCTGTAATGTCCTTTACTCAAAGGTTCTCTAGCACCCTGGAGCTCTTTTCTCCCCTTTTCTTCTCCATGCTTTTCTATTCTCATGTTTGTACTGCCACCCTGGAGTTTTCTGCTCCCTTTCAGCCTATTCAAGACATAAGGAGAGCTGGGCATGTTGGCACATGCCTCTAATCCTAGCACTCAGGAGGCAGAGGTGGATGGATCTTTGTGAGCTCAAGGCCAGCCTGGTCTACAAAGTGAGTTCCAGGAGAGTTGTGGCTACAGGGAGACCCTGTCTCAGAAAGGCCAAAAAAAAAGAAAAAAGACATAAGGACATGTCCAAAACTTGCGATTTTTTTTTCTTTTTTAAATTTTTATTGAGTGCATTTCATACAACATTCTCAATCAAATCTAGACTCATTCCCCCATCCATACCCACACCTCATGTCCCCCTGCCCCCACCAGAGCTCATGGACTCTGTCATACATGTTAAGTCCTATCTTGCATCTTTTTCTCAGTCTTTTTTTTTAATTGATGCTTTGTGTATTTCATCCATCATTTTCCAATTCAGTTCAGGCATATATCCCCTTCCCTTCCCTCCACCCCACCCCTATCATGCATTCTGCCGTAAGTTTTCTGCATCTTTCTCTTTTTTGTTTTGTTTTGTTTTCATTTTTTTAACAATAAGTGATAATTTGTGAGTACAAGCATTCTTCATGTAAAACCAATTTGCAAGCAGTTGTACCCAAACCCACACAGCTCATGGGTGCGATTGGGGTGAATGGTGAAACTACAACAATATAGACTGGACACTCATTTGATCAACTTGATTGAACATACAAGCCCCCCCTGCTTGATGGTGGGACCCAAAACTTGCGATTTTACATTCTTGTGATAAGTCTCACTGAACTATTTTATGTTTTGAAAGTAATAATGCTTTAGATTTACTTAACTGTGATTAGTAACTGTAAGTAAAAATAGTGCGACAAAGGCAAATGATAGACACAAAACATGTAATTACCACACAAAACAGAATCATTGGCCTAAGTATACATATGGGGCTAGAGAGAGAATTCAGCAGTTAAGAGCTGGTATTGCTGGTGAAGAAGACCTGAAATCAGTTCCTAGCACTTGTATCAGGTGGCTCAAAACAGCCTTGTAACTCCAGATCCAATGGGAGGCAACACCTCCTGCTTCTGAAAGCATCTGCATTACACACACACACACACACACACACACACACACACACAAGCACATGCATACGCACACACAATTTATAAAATCATTTCTTTTCCTTTGAGACACAATTCGCTCATAGTCCCAGCTGGCCTGGAAGCTACTATGTAGACCAAGCTAGCCTTGATCTCATAGAGATCTTCCTGTCTACTGAGAGCTGGTATTAAAGGCATGTGCCACTATGCCCAGCTCCAAAATAAATGTATTTTAAAATACATATAAAGGAAGTTCAGTTAAAAGAACATCAAAAAGGCCAAAAAACGAACATCATATGATGACGGTAGCCTCCTTGATAACCTTTCTTTACAAGCAAACTCCCCAAACATAATGTGTATAATTTTGAACTTTTGCCAAATCTGAGGATTCTTTGTCAGCTAAAGGAGTAACTGATATTAATATATAATTTGAGATTGTCAAACGCTTATAGTATATTGTACTTGTTCAAATTTCTCAAGTGTTTGCAAAAACAGTAATAATAAAATGGTCTCTATGGTTTCAAGGTACACTCAGATATCCCCTCTGAAACCTCAAGAGAAAGATCTCCTTTATCCTGAAGCAGATAAAAAATAAAACTAAAGCCCCAAACCTCTTCCTCAAAGATGGAGAGAGGGAGAAGAGAGAAAGGGACAGAATCACAGACAAGGAAGACCAGCTATTGCAATGCTATAATAGTCCACTCTCCTAGAAAATGTCCTATAATTAAACATGTGACTTTTTAAGGTCCTTGAAAGTGTAGCAATTGCACACACATCAGTAGTCTTACAAGTCTTGAGATAACAAATCATTATAGTTGATACTATAATTTTACCAAGTCATTGATTTAGAGAAAAACTGGATGTGTCATGGACTAAATATGTAGAATAAATAAGTTTCTTTTCTGAATTCCTCCAGTCATTTATATTTTATTACACACACACACACACACACACACACACATATACACAGCTCACATGCTAAAGTGTAAACATTAAGGTTATTTGCAGCAACTTTGTATGTTATCCTACTCTCTAGATTCCCAGTGTCCCTCAATATGGTGACCACTCCCACACCTGCTACTCTTTATAATTTTGTTTTTCTAAAACTAGTTTTGTAACCCCATAGATGTTACTGTTGCTGTTTTCCTAGTATCTAGAGAATAGTTTATCATCAAAAAGTAATTGCTTAATCTATAAATGATTGATCAAGAGCCCACATGGCAATCAGAAAAGGAATAGCCATGCCCATCTTACAGACAAGTTCTCAGGGACAAAGTTATTATTCAGTATTAAGCCAGCCTTCTAATCTAATCTTTGCTCATTTTATCAAACACCATTGCTTTTATCCAAACTATGATTAAATTATCCTGGTTTGGGATTAGGCTTCAGACAAGGCTTAGTAGAGAGGGTGCCATTTTTAATAAGAATCCTACTCCTCCCATATGTTCTTAAAATAGGGCCCTCTTTCATCTATTGGCAACATCCTAAGGTTTAATTCTTATTTAAATAGCTATTGCAATTCTGTTTTGAATTTATACAGATAAAATTCTACACTAAAAAGAGAACTTTTCTCCAACCCTCAAGCAAAAAGTTCTTGGCCTCACTTACCAAATACATTACTTTCATTATAGGTCCTGCCAAAACTAGCCCTGTAGTGAGAAATCAGAGACCAAGCCAATCATAACCCAGCCTGGATTTACACATCCCAGAGTAGATGGCTTGGAGGCCATGGACAAGCTTGAACAGCTCTTCATCGCTTGCCAAGGATTTGATTGGTTTTAGTACTTGCAGGTCTCAGGAGAAGAGTCAATATGCAAAATCTTTTGAGTCCAAGGCAAACCAAGATATTTGGTCATGAACTAACATCATATATATATATATATATATTAATTATCTATAATGATATGAGTGCATCTATATATATGAGTGCCCTAAAAGTGTTCCTGCTATCAGGAAATTCACTTAAAGGAGTATGACTGTTTCCACTATCTCACAAACTATAACTTTTCTCCATAGAAAATCATGTTAGACTCTAAAATGAACTTTACAAAAACATGAATTCCTAACTGATTGATTCATGATGATGTTTGACAGAATTTTCTTACCTATGTATGACATGCTTAGAGCTTATTTATCATTAGATATCTTCAATGTTCATCTTCCAAACTTTGAGATTTATAGAGATTTTTGTCTCCATCCACAAAGATGCCTTCTGGGATGTTCACCAAATTTTCAGTAAGAGAATGAAGGATCTGTTTCCTTGGCAAGATCTGCTACTGCCAGAGACAAAGATAACCCTTAGTAGCAATTTTATTTAGAATAATGTATTTTTTTTAATTTTTTAAATTTTATTTATTTCTGTTGTGTTGATGTACTTGCTGCATCCCAGTTGGTGCACCCGTGTCATCAATGCCACGGGAAGTCCAGAAGAGGGTGTGTTGGACTCCCCTAGAACTGGCGTTTCCCTGGATTGGAGAAAGTTTCCAGACGGTTCATCGGCCACCAGTGTGTGCTGGGGATGAACAGTGGGTCCTCTGTAAGAGCGGTCGGTGCACTTACCCACTAAGCCATTCTCTCTAGCCCACAATGTATTTTTATTTTATTTTTTTTTTTTTATTGGTGCTTTGGGCATTTCATCATCATTTCCAATTCAGATCAGGAATATTTCCCTTTTCCCTTTCCCTACACACCCAACCCATCCCAGATCATGCATTTTCCATAACTGTCCTCCACTTTCTCTCAGTTTTTTTTTTCATTTTTTAGCTATAAGTGACGATACTGAGTACAAGCATCCTTCATTGAAAACCAATTTGGCACAGGCTGTTTGTGCCCAACCCCCACAGCCCCACCATCCAGCAGGGTGAGGGGTTAGATTGTGTCAATCAAGTTGATCAAATGAGTGTCCAGCACTAACATTGCTGTAGTTTCACACATTCAACCAGCCCCAAACAGCCTTACATTCTAACCACGCCCCCCCCTCTTCCGCAGATTGTTGTCTCATAGCTTAGGAAAGGGCACAGAGTGGATGAGAAGCAAAACAGTTCCACTTGCTCGCTGGAGCTGTTGTCTTGGTCTTGGTTCAATTCTGGCTGTTTCCTTTCATGGGCTGACAGTTTGTCCAGGATAACCTTTCAATCCCTACTAATGAAGCACAAGCAGTTAGAATTATCATAGGTTATTTTAAAGAGCACTAGTATTATGGTTGGTTACTTGTATAGACACATTATGTTTTGGATGATATGTTAATTCCATGAATTACATTTTTTTCCTGTAAATATGACAGGGTCTTTTACTGTGGCTTATAACATCTCCTTAAACCTTGTAGAGTGATGTAAGCTTGTGGCATCGCATGGGTAATTCCTCCAAGGAGAAAGCCAATAGCCAATTAGGTTTGGAACTATACAGGCATATGCTGCTGCTTGCTGCGCACGTTTTTCCATGCAGGCGGGGTGTAGCTGGTCTCACAGTGGAGTCTTGCTTGACTCGGGAGACCCGTAGTTGCTTTTTGGTTGAGTGGCCTTGGTAACACTCTCTGGATTCCAGAGGCCACTGTACACGTGCATGTGTGGTCTCATACATCTCTTTCCCAGTTAACGTCAGGTTTGGCAGCAGGAGGCATCATCGCCTCTCTTCTGGGCGTGTATCCCAGTTTAGAGAGCAAAGGAGGCATTACATTTTGTGGGCCTTGGATCCCCTAGCCAACATCTCCCGGTGTAGAATATCCATTGCTGAGTCAGAGCTCCTGTATTTACTATATTTTGTTTAAGTGGCATCTTACAGGAGCTTTAGATTAATTGTGGTTTGAAAGAGAAGTAAAGTCCTTTTCAAGTTTTATGTCTATTAGTCAATTAAAAAAAAAGAGTCAACTGTTTAATTACCAAAATTATAAGAGATTACCTCTATTAATAGTTGTTCTCAAATTTAACATTGGAGACGACTCATCAAGATATTTCTCCGTTTTCATCAGGGGGGAGGAAACTAAAGAAGAAAATCCACCACTCCATATAAAACCTTTTTGCAGCACCTAGAAGGTAAATTTCATTGAAACTCATTATAAATAGTTGTTACCAAGTAGGATCCACAAGGGGTTTCGATTGTTTATATAGCATCTGAAGCTTTCCTTCCTTCTCATGTTCAGACGGTGTCAACCTTTCAGTTGGCACCTTTCTGGGACATTCTACTCCAATACAAAGCTGTAACTTTTCTTCACAGCATTAAGTTGGTGGAATTTTGGTCTTGTTGAGACCCCACAAATCTTTTCCATAGTTAGTTTTAAGATTTAATTGCAAGTTTTAAAAAAAAAGAAAAAAGGGTTTCACGTCATCTGTATCCCCCCATTTTTTTTAACCCATGAATCTCCAGAAGAACAGTTGTGTATTATACGTAACTATAGGGTGGAAATAAGGCGCAGATTCATCAAATTCACCCATGTTGTTTTGGTGACTATATATATTAACTTGGGAAGTAAACTTAATTTTAACGTTAAATCATTTAAAGAGAATGCTACAAGGTGATACTGGTACACAAAGAAATTATGGAGAACGTTTGTGTGTGCCAATCCCAAGTTATTGCTCTACACATTTTTATGTAAAACAAGTGGGGACAACAGCGATTTATATCTCCATTGAACTCAGATGCATGAAATACCCGTTTTTGTCATAGTCTGTAAAACGAATGATGTTTAATATACACATATTGACTTTTAATACTACTAGTCATAAACAACATGTTTTCGGTAGACCATGTCTAGGCAAAACTGGGTAATAGTTGAACCACATCAATTATATAATGCATTAATCGAATATACAAAACCCGTGTCCCTCTTCCCACCCTCCCCCCCTTCCCAAGTCACCATTACAGTCCGTTTTACTGATGCAGTCCCTTTCTGTTGTTTGTTTTCTTTTACTATGCATCTATCTCCTCGCCATGAAAATATTTATATCTGGGTTTGTTGGTACGAGCATCCACATATGTGGGACACCATTTGACATTTGTTTTTCTGGGACTAGATGTTACTTACTCGCTTTCACTTTAACAATGTCTTCGAAGCTAGCTCCACATTTAGCCTGCAAATGCATGACGTTTGGGTACATCTTTATTGTTGCATAAACTCCATTGTGTAGATATCCACATTTTCTCTATCCACTTGTCAGGTGAGGGGCACCTGGGCTGGTTTCCACCGTTTTTTGCTGTTGTGAAAAGAGCTGCAAATAAACATAGCTGTACATGAATCTTTGATTAGTTGTTGTCTTGTGGGTATATACCAGGAGTGGTATGACTGGGTTCAAAGGAAGGCTCATTTTGGAGTCTCTAAAGGGTTCTCCACAACTGATTTCCATATGCTGTACAGTTTAATCCACAGCAATAGATGAGTGTTCGTTCCACTTTCCCCACAACCTCTCCAGCCTTGGTATCATCTGTTTTCCTGATCCTAGGCCTAGCCAGTCTTTTTGGGGTAAGGTGATATCTCGAAGGTGGTTTAATTTGCATTTCCTATAAT
>VZQC01005766.1:4223274-4400372 GCA_009823505.1 Rhizomys pruinosus | reverse complement strand
TTACTATATTATTTTCCCAATCCATGATGTTGGGAGGTTTGTCCATCTTTCTGATGTCTCCTCAATTTCCTTTTTCAGGGGTTGAAATTTTGTTTAGAGATCCTTGGTGGTTCTTTGGTAGGTTTGTTCCTAGGTATTTTATTGTTTTGAGGCTATTGTGATGGGAAGTTCTCCTTGTATCCTTCTTCAGTTGCTTGCTTTGGTGTTATAGAAGAAAGCTACTGATTTTTCTAGATTTATTTTGTATCCTGCCACTTTACCAAAGCTCTTAATCATTTCTAGGAGTTTTCTGGTGGAGTTCTTAGCATCCCTTAGGTAGACAATCATATCATCAGCAAAAAGGGATAGCTTGACTTCCTCTTTTCCAATTAGAACTCCTTTAATTTCCTTTTCTTGGCTTAAATATTGATTTATTCTCAAAGCCAAAAGCATTGAATGCAAATCCCATTGTAACACAGACTTGTCTCTCTCCACCACTTGTATACACTGATGAAAGACATTTTCTGGTCAATAATTCAGTGAGTAGCTTCCCTATATCCAAAGAAAATGCCTGTGACCTTCCCTCCCAAGAAGGTTATGTATTTTGACAGGTGGCATCAAGTCAATGCCTCTAATGTCCACACAGCACAGACACAGACAGTTGCGCACTGTTTTCCTAAGGCACAATGTTACACACGGTGCTTAATCAGATTCACAGGTCTGGGGCTGGGCGTCATTTAGATCAGAAAAGCTATAGGACTGGACTGCAAGTTCAATAGAGTAATAATAATCATCATAATAATAATGGATATGAAGCAACATTCAAAGCTGGCTGGGCTATTTAAAGGATGCAAAATCACTTCCAGAAATACTGTCTACTGTCTCTGTTAACTTCCATCTCATCAGCTCTGGCTTCAAACATAATTTTGAGTTTTCAGAAACTATATGATTCATTTTATAAAAACCAGATGGCTTCTCTGCTTTACATTATGTAGACCAAAGTATGTCATGACCCTGGACTTAAGAACACTTATGATCTATTTAGAGAACCACCACAAATGCATGCTTCCTTAGGGTGGCACATGCAGTCTCCAGTGTCTGTGCCTCCTTTAGTAATCACATTTGTCTCTATTTTGGTGAAAGTCAGTCAAGGACAAAGCATAAAATTTTCTCTCCTTCCTTCCTTCTCTCCTCATATACATAATCCTATTATAAACTGTGGTAATCTGGTTACAGAGATGAAGATTCATGGCGATAATGGGGTATTCCTACTGTCTCTAATGGTATCTTCTGTAATATCTGCAATTTGTTTCTTTTAAATATTTTCACTAAACTTTTGAAAGTTTTATACTATGGACTTTGATCATATTCAGACACCTTACTGTATCTATACCCCACTTGTTGTCCTTATTTAATATTATCATCTACTGCTGCTGCTACTACTACTACTACTACTACTACTATTACTATTACTACTACTACTACTACTACTATTACTACTACTACTACTACTACTACTACTACTGTGGTGGTTTGCATGAGTGTCCCCCATAGGCTGTAAGTATTCAGACATTTGTCTCCAGTTGATTGTACTGTTTTTGGAGGTCTTAGAAGGTGTGGCCATGCTGGGGGAAGTGTGTCACTGGGGGCAGGCTTAGTGAGTTTTAACCAGCCTCTGTGGTCTACAGTTGCTCTCTCTGTTTCCTGTGCTCTTTGCAAGATGTGACCCTCAGTTTGCTGCTCCAGATCCAGCCATCATGCCTCCCACCACAATGGACTCTAATTCCCTGGAACCGCCAATCTTAAGCTCAAATAAACTCTTTTTTTTATTAGTTCCTTGGTCATCGTGCTTTATCACAGCAACAGAAAACTGACTAATACAACTACCATTGTTATTATTGCCTATCAAATCTAGTATGTGTCCCTAAGTGTTCTTCAGTGTGGATCCATCCCCTGGAGGCTGGTCAATCCACCATATGTCACAGCTTTAATGAAAACTGACTCTCTCAGCAGCAATCAATTACCACTGGTTCATTTTCTAGGATTGAGCATTCTTGCCTCTTACCCTCTGTGCTGGGATTTTGTCTGGCTTGAGCTTATTAAGAGCTGGTGCATGCTGTCAAAATTGCTGGGAATGTGAATTGTATCAATGACATCTATGCTGTCTGGAAATCCTGTAGTGAATCACAACCCCTGTGTGATGGTTAATCCTGGGTGTCAACTTGACTGGACTAAGGATGAACAAATAAGAAAAAAAGGAACTTAGGATTTGACTACCTCAAGCTGGATGGCCCACCTCAAATGTGGGCGTTACCGTCTGCCAGCAAGCAGTATAAAAGGCCATGGCAGAGGGAGCTGGTCCTTTTTTACCTGCCTCTTGCCTCTCCCTCACTGGTGAGTTTGTCTTGCTGCTGTACTGAGACTGGCAGATCTCCTGGAATCCATTGGGCCTTCAGCACCATATTGGGACTACTGAGACATCCAGCCTTGCAGACTGAGCAGTTCCCTGGATTCTCAGCCTCTTCAGTGCAGCACAGCTATTGGACTCCTTGAGCACTGTCATGTGAACGAATCAATAAATTTGTATATAGCTATATATTCATTCTATTGATTCTGTTTCTTTTTTATTTTTTAAATTTATTTATTTATATATTTTTTTATCAAATCTAGACCCATTACCCCCCATCCCCCCATCCCACCAGAGCTCATGCATTCTGCCAAACATGCTTTTCATCTCTTTCTCAGTCTTTCTCAATATTCTCCATGTGGAAGTTGACTCTTTTGAGCAGAAGTTCATTGTTTCAGTCAGTTCTTTAATACAGTACTTTCTGTTCTTGTTGTTGCTGTTGTTGTTGTTTCCAATATGCATCACTCCCAACTGCTTTGGACAAAACCTCAAGGGGCCATGCACAAGAAATACTTACAACTACGTAATTGGCACTAGCATCCACAGATGAGGGATACCATTCGTCATTTGTTTTCCTGGGACTGTGTTACTTCACTCAGCATGATGTCCTCTAGCTCCAGCCATTTTCCTGCAAAGCTCATGATGTCATCTTTTTTTACTGCTGCATAGAACTCCATTGTGTAGATGTACCACATTTTCTCTATCCACTCATCAGTTGAGGGGCATTTGGGTTGCTTCCAGCTCCTTGCTTTTGTGAAGAGAGCTGTAAAAAACATGGTCATGCATGTATCTCTGCGGTGGGGTGAGTCTTGAGGGTACATGCCTAGGTGTGGTATGGCTGGGTCAGGTGGCAAGTTCATTCCAAGTCTTCCAAGGGTTCTCCACAGTGCTTTCCATAGTGGCTGCACAAGTTACATTCCCACCAACAGTAGTGGATGAGTGTTCCCCTTTCCCCACAACCTCTCCAGCACTTGGTATCATTTGCTTTCTTGATCCTAGCCAGTCTTATTGGACTAAGATGATATCTTAAAGTGGTTTTGATTTGCATTTCCTTAATGATTAGTGATGTTGAACACTTCTTAAGGTGTTTCTAATTCCTCACTTGTGAGGTCTCTGTTCAGCTCTTTGCTCCATCTATTGAGTGGGTCATTTGTTTTCTTTCTTCTTTGTTTTTTGAGTAGTTTATATATTCTGGAAATCAATGCTTTGTCAGATGTTTCTGCTGTGAAGGTTTCCTCCCACTCTGTGGGATTTCTCTTCACTTCCTTGATTGTTTCTTTTGATGTACAGAAGCTTTTGAGTTTAATGAGGTCCCATTTGTCAATTGTCGACCTTATTTCTTGCGCAGCTGCTGTCTGATTTAGGAAGTCTTTTCCTATGCCTATGTCTTGTAGTCTGCTGCCAACTTTTTCTTCTATCACCTTCAGAGTTTGGGGTTTCACGTTGAGGTCTTTAATCCATCTGGAGTTGACTTTTGTACAGGGTGAGAGGTAGGGGTTTAATTTCATTCTTCTACAAGTGGTGATCCAGTTTTGCCAACACCACTTGCTGAAGATGCTGTCTTTTCTCCATTGTGGTTTCTTGGCCCCCTTGTCAAATATGAGATGGCTGAAATTGTATGTGCTCAGATTTGGATCTTCAGTTTTGTTCCATTGGTCAACAGGCCTGTTTTTGTGCCAGTACCATGCTGTTTTATGACTGTAGCCCTGTAGTATATATAGTTTGAAGTCTGGTATAGAGATCCCCCCCTGTGTGGCACTTTTCACTCAGGGTTGTTTTGGCTATTCATGTTCTTTTGTTTTTCCAAATAAATTTGAGAACTTTTTTTCTAAGCCTGTGAAGAAACGCTTGGGGATTTTGAGTGGGATTGTGTTAAATCTATACAAGAGTTTTGGTAGAATGGACATTTTTACAATGTTAATTTTCCCAATCCATGAGCATGGGAGGTTTTTCCATCTTCTGATGTCTTCTTCAATTTCTTTCTTTAAAGGTTTAAATTTTTGTTGTAGAGATCTTTGGTGTCTTTGGTTAGATTTGTTCCTAGGTATTTTATTGTTTTTGAGGCTATTGTGAGTGGAAAGGTCACTTCGAATTCTTTCTCCAGTTGCTTGTTCTTGGTGTAAAGAAAGGCCATTGATGTTTTTAGGTTAAGTTTGTATCCTGCCACTTTGCTGAAGCTGTTAATCATTTCTAGGAGTTTTCTGGTGGACTTTTTATCTTCCCTTAAGTAAACAATCATATCATCAGCAAATAGGGATTGCTTGACTTTCTCTTTTCCATGATTCTGTTTCTTTAGAGAACCCTGGCTCTTACAATCTTCCTACCCCTTCTAGAAAGATTCCTGAGCCTTAAGAGACAGAAGCTTGATACGGGTGTCCTATTCAGGAATAAGTACTCTACAACCCCTTCTTTTATGTGCATCAGCCAATTATAAGCCTCTTTGTTAAGTGTCATCTGCTGGAAGAGGAAGTTTCATTGGTGAGAGATGAGAGATGCCCTAATCTATGGGTAAAAGAGTAAGTCATTAGGAATCAGTTTAATACTCTGCCCATTTAGCAAAATAATGGTATTAGGTTCTCCCCTACAGAAATATAATGGTATTAGGTTCTCCCCTATAGCCTGTGATATGTCTAGTCACAGGTACTCCATCTTATTAAGTGGATCTTAAATCTAACCAGAAAATGTTTGACTACTGATGTAACAGGCCTGCCATTATTGCACTGGTATGAACATCATGTAAGACACACCTCACAGAATCCACTGCTGAGTAAGGATTAGGGTGAATTTTTCTCTCAGTAGCATACATGTCCAGAATTATGAAAATTAATCTGTAGAGATGAAGATTTGAAGTTAGTTACAACTTCCTTCTTGGTAGGTAACCAAGAGGAAGGGCAATACCCAGTATTTTTGAGAATTCATGTGACATCTGATAAACAGTTTGAAAGAGGGTATTGGTCTTTTATTCGGGGGGCTATGGAGACTAGTATGGGCATTATCCTCTCATTATACTATAACTCCACTTGAATTATTTTTATATTATTATATTATATTATTATAAAATATTCTATTTAAGCTTCTATAGTGGTAATTTTCCATATGCCTTTCACAAAAGGCCTTTAGGAGTAGTTATTCTTCCCCTAATCCCTCCTCTTCTCATCTTCCCATTCCCCACTCTGTTTAACCATTTCTATTCTATTTCTCCTCTGTCTCTCTTTAAGTTACTATATTACATCTCCACTCACATAAAGCTTCACTCCCAAGGTCGCTTACTCTTTTACTGATTATTTTCCATTTTTCTATAGAAACATGCATAGGTACAGATTCAAATGTAACATCTACTTATGAGGAAAACATGCAATGTTTGTGCTTCTAGGTCTTGTTGAGGCACTCGGGATGATTGTTTCCAGTTCATCAATTTCCCTACAATTGTTATTATTTCACTTTTATTAAGAGCTGAATATTATTTCATTGTGTAAATGTATCATACTTTTAGTATTCATTAATCAGCTGATGGAAATCTAGGTTGTTTGTATTTCCTGGTTGTTATAAATAGAGCAGCAAAGGACCTGGGTGAATAAGTATCTCCATAGTAGGATTTAGAGACCTTTGAGTACAGGCCCAAGAGTGGTATGGTTGGAAAGTAAGACAGGAGTACTTCTAGCTTTTTGAAAAATTTACACACTGATTTCCATAGTGGCTGTTACTGTTCAAACTCCCACCAGCAGTGAATAATTTTTCCTCTTTCCTAACCTCCTAGCCAACATTTGTCATCATTTATTTATGCAATGAATCATAGCCATTGTGACCATGATAAGATGAAATCTCAAAGGAGTTTCAATCTACATTTCTCTGATCACAATGTGTGTTTTGAACATTAAACAAATTCTCAACCATTCGAGTTTCATCATCTGAGAAATCTCTGTTTATTTCCTCTCCCCAGTTATGAGTTGGTTTTTAATGTTTAGAGTTTTGAGTCATTTGTATATTTTATATACTATCAGTAGATCAGAGATTCAGGTGGTAAAGAGGTTTTTTTTTCCTATTCTTGATGGTGAGGTGTGTTTCTTGGAAGTATGAAAAAGATGGAGCTTCTTTACAATCCAGTCAGTATTTCTCTTTCTTGGAGGAATTGAGACAGTTAATACTGGGAAGTTTACTGACCAATGTTTATTCAAACCTCTGATTTTGCTTTTGTAGTGTTGTTTTCTTTGGTCTTTTTTTGGTTAATTATTCTGGAATTGTTTATTCCAGATGCTTTCCTAGATATGTTTAATATTTTATTCAGGGAGAAGTGTTCCTTCTAGTATTATCTGTACAGCTAGTTTAGTGGATATAATTATCTGTTTGTATTTTTAAAGCCAATTTTTATTGAAGCTTTGTGCATGTCATACAAAATTTCCAACCAAGTCTAGACACAATCTCCATTCCTTGCCCCCCTACCCCACCAGAGCTCATGCATTCTGCCAAAAATGTTTTTTTCATCTTTTTCTCAGTTTCTTTTACATTTTTTGATGCAGAAATTTACTGTTTTGAGCAGAAGTTCACCATTTCAGTTAGTTCTTTGACCCAGTGTTTTGTTGTTTTTGTTGTTCCTTCCAATCTGCATCACTCCAAAATATGCATATATGCATGCCACATATATCTTTTAGCATCTTCAGCTTATGATTTCTTTTTTTTCTTTTTTTATTATTAGGCTGAAAGATATCATGTTTGAAGGCTCATCGTTGGCAAGACCAAACAACCATGAGTCCTGACCTTGTGCTCCACACTGGGGTTTTCCCTTCCTATGGTCACCAAATGAGGTCCAGTAAGCACCATGCCCTGTCTTGATCCTCCTGTACTGGTCTCCGTGATACAGCTTGGGTAGTCTAAAAATTACCTTTTTTTAACCACGGGATATTTTCCTTTCTTCTTCTATTAGGACTGATAATTTCGCTACTGGGTAAAATATCCTCCATTAGTATTTGTGATCTTTAACATTTTTTAGAATAACAGTCCATGACCCATGAGACATGGCTCATGAAGAAGTAACAGTAAACAGAGATCTGCTTAACATCCTAGACATCTGGTTTAAAAAGGTGAGACCAGATATCCATATCAGGAAAAATGACTTAACTCAAGATGTTGAGATCTGTTCACAAAAAATCTAAACAATATGAATAATGAAGACAATACAAATGACACAAGATACTGGCTTTCAGAGTCTGTTGAAAATTCAGTTGTTTTATTGATATGCCACATATAAAGATATGGGATTTTCTCTTTCTCCCTTGCAGCTCCAAGTATCTTTTTTTTCTTCTGTATATTTGGTGTTCTGATTCTTATGTAATGTGAGAAGTTTGTTTTCTGGTCCCGTTTATTTGGTGTTCTGTATGGCTCCTGATAGGCATCTCCTTTCTGAGAATTGTGAAGGTTTTTCCTATGATTTTGTTGAAAATATTTTCTGTTCTTTTGACCTGTGTTGATTTTCCTTCTTGTATACCTGATCCAAAGGTTTATTTTATAGTATACCAAAGTTCCTCCTTCTAGAATTTTTTAGATTTAACATTTTCTTTGACTGAATGATACAACTCTGCTACCTTTTTTATTTTATTTTCATTTTATTTCGCTGAGTTTCTCATTTCAAGTTTTAATTCTGTTGGCATTTTCCTCAAAAATCTATTTCTTTATTAAACTATTTTTTATATCGTGGACATTTTTCTTTCTTTTTTAACATAATACTTTTATTGATATTCTGTGTATTTCAGACATCCTTTTTAGACATATTCCCCTTTCCCTTCCCTCTATCCCACCCCAGTTCCTGCATTTAGTCATACATGTCCTGTATCTTTCTCTCAGTTTTTTTAAAGTTTTCCTCTGCAAAAGTTTATTGTTTGGGGAGAAATTTAACTATATCAGTCCGTTCTTTGACCCAGTCTTTATGTTGTTGTGGTCCCCTCCCAATTTTATTGCTCCAAAATATGCCTATATAAATGTCATATATGTACCAGAATTATGTCCTCCAGGAATAAACTGTATGTTGACTCCAATATATGTTTAGGAGTTCACATTTTCCCTTTAATTTTATAGTACTCTAAAATATGAATATATATCTCCTGCCCATATACATTAATCACCATGTCTGAAAGAAGGGGGTAAATTAATTCTAGGGCTCATTAAGAGAATCACATTATAACATCACATTTGCTTTCAGATAGAAAGAAATATAACAATATTTCACTTCTCAGGTAGGTTTTGTGAAATAGTTGCATGGGGTGGTTGGTCAGGGGGCAGCATGGGGACAGATTCTGGGTGTCAGTTTCTGGAAGGGGAAGGATTCTTGGGGCACATTCAGGGGTTAATGGTACCAGGGTTGAATCCACCCACATTTTCCTGCCAATGGCAGATGACTGTTGTTAGGGGGTTTGAGGTGATGGCAGGGTATCCGAGGTTGCCTACCACAGTCTCTGGGCCACATGGCATGACTTAGGATTCCCTGGCAAGAAGCCAGCTGGTGTCTGGAGTATGTAAAATGGAGGGAGTGAGATTACGAAGATGCAGAGATCCCTTATAGGAGACTTAAACAGCCAGGATTTGGGAGTGATGACAAGAAGGAAGAGGGAGCCAAATTGGGTCCCCAAGCCACATGGAGAAACTGAGAGCCCCTGGTTGGCAGCCAGTGGGGTTTAGAATTGGTGAAAGTAAAGGGAAGAGTCAGGAAGATGGAAGAATCCTTAGCAGGAGAGAGAATTGGGGCTTTGGGGTGATAACAGGGGTGGGAGCAGTCTACCTGGTTCTCTAGGCCATGTAGGGTGACTAGAGTGTCCCTGCATGCTCTGACTTTCTTTCTCTCCCTCAACCATTCTTATTTTCTGGAACACTGAATTTTACTCCCCTAATAAAGGAAATTCTGCTAGACTTTAATATAATAAGATTCCCACCTCTACACTCAGTTACTTACCAAAATGTTTTTTTTAATAGGAAAGTGAAAATTTAATCTTCACTAAAAAAGATATCATACAAGCACCAGCCAATTTACAAAGAAATGGTCAAAAAAAATTTTTAAGTCAAATATAAATTGAATTTCTAAAATCCCTATTTTAATATGGTAAAGGTTCATTTTATCCATTGGCTACTTTGGTTTTCCCAAAATCAATAAGATGATGAAGCTTGTCCATTCCAAATTTGGAGTACAATAATACTGATGCTTCTATTTAATACTATTTTCATAAAACAAGACTTATTTAAATTCTTTAAATTAATAAGTGAAACAAATCCAAAATAAACATACTATAAAAAATATAAACATACTTTAAAAAAAAACTTTTTAGTCCAAGAGTTTGGAATAGTAACATTTAGAAAAGTATGTACAACAGCATTTACAATATAGCTTTTGTAAAGAGGAAATTTCTTCCAAACTGTGAAACTGTAGAAAAAGAATAAAAGTGTGGTGTCACTGCTGAGATTTGTGGCATGGCCCACTTAATCCTGGGACGACCCATGTGGAAAATATGCACAGGAAAGCAAACCACGTGTACACAGGTTGAGGTTAAAATGCAGAGAGAGATTTTATTCCAACATGTCTGCTTAAATATCCATCATGACTCAATCCTCAGGGCCCAATGCTAAATCTTTTCATCACTACACCCCACCCCATGGGTGTGGCCAGTGAGGTCCCATTAATTTAGAATGCTACCCATCTTAACTAAGTTTTCCCACATCTCACACTTTCAATTTTATTTTTTTAATTTTTCTGAGAGGCAGGGGAACCCATGGGTGAGGTTAACAACCCAAAGGAACCTGAGTTTTGAATAGCCAGCTGCTCAAGCCTGTTTTGAGTGCTAGGCAGTGGGGGACAGGTCAGACCTGAAACTTTATTTTCACACTACAGCCAATTAATATCCAAAAATCCCAACCATGAAGTAAGCTGATTGTCAAGCATAAGCAATGAATGTAAGTAACATTCATGTAAAACCAATTGGCAAGTATCTATGTCCATATTTTGAACAACCCAAGGTTCCCATAGTCCAATTGGAGAAGCTTGTATGCACAAGCATGTTGATCAAATAAGAGTCCAGTCTATATTGCTGTAGTCTCACAATTCACCCCAATCTCTCCGCAGCCCTTACATTCTACCACACCTCCTCTTCCGCAAGTTGTTCCCTAGGCTTTGGGAAAGGGGCACAAGTGGGTGAGAAGCAAAATAGTCTATTTTCTCTGGAGATGTCATTTTGGCTCGGGTTGTTTCCCTTCATGGATTGACAGCTTATCCAGGGATACCTTTTTAATCCTACTAACAAAGCACAAGCAATTAGATATACAGGCATTTAAACAATATTATTATGGCAAACTAAGCTGTGAGCATAGACACAGATGTTTGGATGGTATGCTAATCCACAAACTGTGGTTTCTCTATAATGGGTGACAAGTTCTTGTGGCTTATATCATCTCCTAACCACTAGAGGACATAAGATTGTGGCATCAGCCATGAATTATTCCTCCAAAGAGAGAGCTAATAGCCAATTAGATTTGGGATATATATAGACATATGGCTGCCATTGTTGCACAGTATCTCCAAGCAGTTGAGATGTAGCTGATACTGACAGAGGAGTCTTGCTTGACTCAAGGAGACCAATATTTTGTTTTATTGCTTTAGTGGCCTTTAATGATGCTCTCTGGCATTTCAGAGGCCAACTGTACATTAGCAAGTGATGTCTCAAAACATTTTTTCATGCTTACACCAGTTCTTTGACAACAGGAACTTACCACCTTTCTCCTTGCAGATATCCCATTTTTATAGGCAAAAGGCCTTTATAATTTTTGGGGCTTGGATCCCCTAGCCAACATCTCCTTGGCAGAATAATCCATTGCTTATATCAGAGCTCTCCTGTATTAATATATTTTGCTTGATTACACAGCTTATAAAGACTTTACTATTGAATTTGGCTCTAAATAGAGAATTATCCTTTCACAGTTCCTATGTCTATCAGTCAATTAAGAAAGGTAGTTATACCTGTTTTATAAAAAATTACCACTATAACAGTTGGCTCTAATTTACAGTTAGGGAATGACTTCAATACCATCATGTTTTTCTTTTTCCTATAAAAGGGAGAGGTAGGAAGGTTTCTCAGCTTCTGTAAGGTAAACTTCAATAGGGCACATTATAAATAGTTATCCCAAATAGAATTCAGAGAGATGCTCAGTGTCTGTGACTCAGGCAATCTGAGGATCCTTTTTCTTTAATGTTCAGATGGGTCAGCCTCTCTGCTGGCATTTCCCGGTCCATCCTACACACCAAAAGTTGTACTTTTTCAGGCATTTAGGTTGGTGTTTTTACCTGTGGGAACATACAAATCTCCCATTGTTAGTTTCAAGACCTCAAAATTGAAAATTTATCAAAAGGTTTGGAATACAGAAGGAATATTATACCACCTCCCTCTTTTGGTTTTTTAAAATTTTTATGTTTTTACCTATAGATGCCTATAAACAGGAACCAAGGTGTAAGTTTTCATCAAATTTACCCAAACAGTTTTTCATTGACTGTATGCTTATTTGGGAAGTGAACTTAAACTTAATTTCTTTAAATTATCCTACAAATAAAGGAAAAATGTTACAAGGTGATACTGAATAACACAGAAAAATGTAGAGACCATTTGTGTACCTTAGCCCCAAAATTATTGTTGGAAATTCAATACAGATTGTAAATAAAACAATTAACATTTTATATTCCCAATTAGTTTAAATGTATTACCATTTTAAACTGCCAACCTTACAAAGTGGATTTTGATAACTATCTTCCTCCAAGCTCTTGGCCTTTTCCAGGCCAGGCATGAAAACCTGCTTTAAAGATTTTTCAATATCTAGCTCTTAATAAAATTTTCTTTTACAGTTCTTATGCCCATCAGTTAATAAAGACTGGCTATATATGCACCATGAGATGCTGTTACCATCATTACCATCTTGATTTTTTGTGGGTTTTTTTTGTTTTGTTTTGGTTTTTTTTTTTGGGGGGGGGGTTTTTTTTGTTTGTTTGTTTTCTCTTTTTTCTTTTTTTCTTAATAACATACTTTTTATTGAGTTTTTGTATTTCATGCATCATTTTTCAGTCCAATTTAGACACATTCCCCTTTCTCTGCCCCTCCACCCCACCCCAGTTGATGCATGCATTCTGCCATGCATGTCCTGCATCTTTCTCTCAGTCTTTTTATTCTATCTTTCTTTAGCATCCACAGATGAGGGATACCATTCATCATTTGTTTTTCTGGGACTGTGTTACTTCACTCAGCATGATGTCCTCTAGCTCCAGCCATTTTCCTGCAAAGCTCGTGATGTCGTCTTTCTTTACTGCTGCATAGAACTCCATTGTGTAGATGTACCACATTTTCTCTATCCATTCATCAGTTGAGGGGCATTTAGGTTGGTTCCAGCCCCTTGCTATTGTGAAGAGAGCTGCAATAAACATAGCCGTGCATGTATCTCTGTGGTGGGGTGAGTCTTGAGGGTACATGCCCAGGAGTGGTATGGCTGGGTCAGGTGGTAAGTTCATTCCAAGTCTTCCAAGGGTTCTCCACACTGCTTTCCATAGTGGCTGTATGAGTTTACATTCCCAGCAGCAGTGGATGAGTGTTCCCCTTTCCCCACAACCTCTCAAGCACTTGGTATCATTTGCTTTCTTGATCATAGCCAGTCTTATTGGACTAAGATGATATCTTAAAGTGGTGTTGATTTGCATTTCCTTAATGATTAGTGATATTGAACACTTCTTAAGGTGTTTCTCAGACATTTCTAATTCCTCACTTGTGAAGTCTCTGTTCAGTTCTTTGCTCCATCTATTGAGTGGGTCATTTGTTTTCTTTCTTCTTTGTTTTTTGAGAAGTTTATATATTCTGGAAATCAATGCTTTGTCAGATGTATCTGCGGTGAAGGTTTCCTCCCACTCTGTCAGATTTCTCTCCACTTCCTTGATTGTTTCTTTTGATTGAAGCTTTTGAGTTTGATGAGGTCCCATTTGTCAATTGTCGACCTTAATTCTTGTGCAGCTGCTGTCTCATTTAGACTAAATCAGACAGCAGGTTTTGTTTGTTTGTTTTTGTGGGAGCTTCTAGGAAGCTTCCTTTGTCACGAACAGGTGCAACACAGTCCTGCTAAGGGGAGGGGACACACAGTGCCCACTTTGTGTTCATCGTGGGGAACTGGCCTCATTGCGTAGAGGACAGTTGGTCACTTCTGTGACCTGACCGGAGAGGTAACTTCCTACTCAGTTCCTTAGCCTGGGACAAAGAGACACGTTTCCCACTCTTGGCCATGACTTCCCACCTGCCCAAGCCCAGGACAGGAATTTCACACCAGCTTCCCAGGTTGGTGGTCCGCAAAGGGAGCCTTTTTCCAAACCAACTGGTCACCCAAATGAAATGCAGGCCTCAACACCAGCTACCCACTGGTCATCGGAACAAAATGTAGGCTGAGACTGTATGCGCACAAAAAATTTAAAAATGGCGGCCGCGAATTCCGCAATGATGTTAATTGGAATTCAATATTTTTTATTTTTTTTTAATTTTTAAATTTTTATACCTTTCATTTTTTATTCCCAAATACCCAAAAACTTATTAACACTTTAATACAATGAAAACCTGGTTGCATCTTTGTTTTAGATGTTGAAAGGGTGTAACCAGTAGGTGGCAGTGCAGATCCATTATTTTAAAATTTTTATTTATTTATTTTTTATTGATGCTTTGTGTATTTCATACATCATTTTCCAATTCAGTTCAGACATATTTCCCTTTCCCTTCCCCCATCCCACCCCACCCCCTCCCAGATCATGCATTCTGCCATAACTGTCCTGCATCTTTCTCTGCTTTTTTTTCATTTTTTAGCAATAAGTGATAATTTATGTGTACAAGCATCCCTCATGTAAAACCAATTTGCAGGCTGTTGTGCCCAAACCCCCACAGCCCCACCATCCAGCGGGGGGGAGGCTTATAATTTGATCCAATGAGTGTCCAGACTACATTGCTGTAGTTTCACCATTCACCCCAATGGCAGCCCTTACATTCTACCACACCCCCTCCTCCGCAGATTGTTCCCCAGGCTTAGAAAAGGGGCACAGGTGGATGAGAAGCAAAACAGTCCACCTTCTCTGGAGCTGTTGTCTTGGTCTCTGGTCAATTCTGGCCATTTCCCTTCATGGGTTGACAGATAACCCATAAACTTTGTTGAAATTGAATTATGTTTGGCTGTTTAATATAAATTTGCATCTTGAGAAGGAAGGGCCACGTTCCAACTCAGAGGCAATGTTTTTGCTGGTATCATGGCTGTTAACATTAAAATATACTTAGAACACAAGTACACACATCCATACACACGTGTGCACTCACATACATACATACATACATACATACATACGAAAGATTTGTTAGTTTGACCTGTAAGAGAAGAAAGCCACATTATTGTTTGATGTTCAATGAGAAACATGAAATTTTTATAATTTGTTATAGGGTTATTTTTACGTAATTAGAATAAATTTCCTAGTAATGCATGAAACAGCTGAGATCCATATGCCACCATTTAGGCCCATTTGCAACCACTTGCCTTCAATGAACTATACTTAAAGTTTACTATTCCTTCCCTATCCTGTCCCTTCTGGTTAATTACTCCTAAGCTGTCCCTCTGCTAAGCCTGTCCCTCTGCTATTTACAAATCTAAAGATTGAGTATTCCCAAAAGTAGACAGTCCAAAGTTGTTTGTAGTTTTGGACCGATCCATCGTGTCTTATTATTAAGGACTTTGGAAGAAGAATAATTATCCATAATCACAACAATCCCAACCATTATTAATTATTATTAATTATCAATAATTATTAACCATTATTAGCCACAGCAATCATTAATTATTATGAATAATAATTGTAAATAATAATAGCCAACAACAATGAACAATTTACCATTAGACTGAATTTCTATCAATTGTTATTAATAATATCTAATAATAATAACTATAACTATTAATAACAATTACTAATAATAATTAACAATAATCTATCATTAAACTGAATAATATGCATACTATGAACCCACTTAAAAGTTGTTAACACTAAGGGGTATAAAACAGGCATTTTCGATGAATTGAATCTATTTTCATTTATAGTCAGTTTTTAATTAGATTTAAGCCTGTAGGATTATAATGAATTAAAAGCAGGAACTCGCATTCACTCACACATACACACAGCTTGAAGATGGGCTTAAAGAGACATAAAACAGTTTTATTCAAAAAACTTTTCATTTAAATTGAACCAAAATACCAATTTATTTTGTTAAAGAGACTTTTACCAGTGTTCCTTAAAAAAGACAATTTATCAGCCGGCCATGGTGACACACGCCTTTAATCCTAGCACTTGGGAGGCAGAGGCAGGTGGATCTTTGTGAGTTCAAGGCCAGTCTGGTCTACAAAGTGAGTTACAGGACAACTGGGGCTACAGGGAGACCCTGTCTTGAAAAGACAAAAACAACAAAAAAAATCTAGACAAAAAAGACAATTTATCAGAGCAAATTTGTTTTGTTAGAACTTCAAGGCCTGTAAATTTTCCTAGAAATCCATCTATCATGTTTGCAAAATGCTGAAAGAATGTTACCTAAAATCAAAATTTAAAGGGCATGATTTAGATGCCATGTGCTCAGTGGGGCAGCTGGTATGCATGCACAGCAGGCAGACTTATGGTGCCAGGCCAGAGATCAGACCACGTGTGATCAAGAATTCTGTGAGAAGAGATTTTCAAGGTGAAACACATTTAAAGGGAGCAAGATAAATTAAATCAACCATATCTAGGGTACCCGGGGGTTAAGTAAAAACGTTTCACTTTAAGTTAAGCATGCTGAGACGGATTTGAATTACTGTTAGCTAAATCCCAACCTTGGATCTACAAATAGCTGGCAGGTTTTAGGTAAGAAGAGTTAGATTTAGAGAAAACCCACAAGAAGAGAAGAGAGCAACACACTTTTATCTGAAAACAGATTTTGTACACAAAATTTAAGAGAAAAATAGCCAAGGCTTGAAATTATTTGGAAGAGGCTGCTCTTGGAGGAGGGCAGTTCTGTGAAAGGCCTTAATTTGCAACAGAAAAAAGTGTGCTCGGGTCCAGGAGAGCTACCAGGAGACAATTTACATATGAACAAATTAAGATTGGAACTGAACTTGAAGAGCTGGCTCTTCACAGTCTTTCTTTGGGGGGGGGGGGTGGAATTTAAAACCAGAAAGTTTTTCAGACCTGTAGAATTATGAAAAATTGTTTTTAAGGCCAAGCATTACTGCTAAGCCTTAATATTAAATTCAGCCTTGAGGTCACTGGCTTTTATATCCTGCAGAAGTGACTATACCAGGAGGCACATGCCTGGAAGGCATTGGGTGCTCCCTTTGAACCAAATCAGAGCCAGGCTGCTCTCCACGTGTACAAAGCCACATGCCCTCAGACCACTGTCTCATCCACCGAAACCAGCAGGAAAGACGGCTCCACCACAACAGATAGATATCAGGAGAGAGAGAAAAAAAAGGTAAGATTTAGGGGCATGCATACCTAAGTTGTCAAGGTTTCCTTCTGCCCCACGTTTGGATGCCAATTGTGGTGTCGCTGCCAAGATTTGTGGCAGGGCCCACTTAATCCTGGGATGACCCATGTGGAAAATACATGCAGGAAAGCACACCACGTGTATGTAGGTTGAGGTTCAAATGCAGAGAGATATTTTATTCCAACATGTCTGCTTAAATATCCATCATGACTCAATCCTCAGGGCCCAATCCTAAATCGTTTCCTCACTACACCCCACCCCATGGGTGTGGCCAGGGAGGTCCCATTAGTTTAGAATGCTACCCATCTTAACTAAGTTTTCCCACAAAAGAGCTGGGATAAAACAATTACAACCAAATCAGATTCGCACAAATTCCTATGGTTCAAAACTTCCAGTTAAATCAGGAGAGAGGCAGCAAGTTGGTGCCTCAGCAGTCCTCCCCACCAAGCAACTGATGGGCACTTGAAGCTTCTGCAACAGGCCTTCCCAGGTCAAAGCATGTCTTCAGCACAAGGTTTAATTTGGGGACATTTTTGGCTATCAAAGCTAAAGATCTCAGTCACTTTCAAGTACAACAGTCCCTATTCTAACAACTGTCAGGAAATTTTCACAGGGGCTGCCTAAGCAACTTTTGCTGTGTGCTAGAGTGGAGAGAGTGAGGACAACACTGTAGAATAAAGGCTTGTCTGAAGCCTGTCTCAGAAGAAACATTTAACAACAGTGAAGAGAAGTTCTACTGAGAGCAACTGGATGCTTCTGAATGCGTACAGATGGAAGTAGGACAGAGCCTTGGATAGTATCATCCACCAGTTGTTTAGGGTTAATGCAGCTGAGGTCTGTTGTAGCATTTTCTACAAAAGGAAAAAAGGATGGTGTAGCTTTATGAAATATACTGATGCTCAAAAATTAACATTTTATTTGATTTAATCCTTGATCAGAAATCCAAAAAAATGTTATTTTCTACCTACATAAAAATAAAATTCATTTTATGAGTTTCTAGAAATAAATTATGAAAGAAAATAGACACTAACTGTTCCTAATGGTCTTTTTGGAATTTACAGCCTTTGCCTTGGAAAATATGCATAGAACATATTTAAGTTCAACTGTGAACATCATTCTTTTCTAAACTTTGTGATTTTCTAAGTAACAGGTAATAAACAAGATAATAATTACTGGGTAGCAGTATAAGAAAACTTTTAAGTCATTTTTTCATTAAGAGTTTCATAAAAGAAACATCTGGCATTAGCCAGGCATGGTCAAGTTCACCTGTCACCCTAGTATCCTAGTAGGATGAGCAGGAGGATCTCAAGGTCAAGGGCAGCATGGACTACAAGGTGAGACTTGTCTCAAAAAACTGCAAAAAATATTTTTTAAAAATGTAAGAGAGAAACATGTGGCATATCTCATAGTACTAATACAAGAGAACTGGAAATCCAGTTTTGTGTGTGCTCTCTCCTGCTCTATGGGTTAAATCCAGAACCTTATACATGCTATATAAGCATGCCCCAATTTTGGTTTTGTAACTACAAGTGGTTGGCAACTGTTTCCTTAACAGTTATTGCAGGAGTAGGTCCAACATGAATCCATCTGTAGCCTTTCTCTGGTCAGGTGGGGACTGTAGGAAATGGTGATGACCTTGACTTGAAATACTCAGAAGGTGCATGACAAACAAATTCCAAGTATTCCATCTTCCTTGGAAGATCTTCCTCTGACCCTATGATGTAGGATGCAGGATCAAATTGGTCTCTGGGACTCCAGAGGGTAGGAATGAGCCATGTCAGGGCTGCATGCTTCTCACAATACTGGTCCTGAATAAAACCCCTGATCTGAGCATAGTAGGGCTTTCCATCTTGTTCATCAATCACAGAAACAACATCACCAATTTGGTAATATACTCCCTTGTAGAAGATGGATTCTGCAGTGATTATGGTAGAAACAGATTCAGGAGCTTTGATAGGGTTTTGTTTTGTTTTGTTTTTTTAAAAAATGTCTTCTCCCTTTTCCTTTGGTGGAAACTTTCTTTTCAGCAGCTGCAACAGATTTGTATTTAGTGTTTCTCAAACGAGCAGACCTTTGGTGAATTTCTTGCTTACTCTGCTTGCCGCCCCACCCCCATTGCTCCGCGCAAGGCAGGCCTAGGTGCTGGTGAAGGTGGCCACTCCGAGGCCAAGGCCCCTGTATCCGGGGCCCAGAGCCACCGCCCCTGCAGCCCGCGCTCTTCTTCCACTTGGAGGGTGATATGGTCTTGCGGACGCTGCAGGTGGGCTTCTACAGGCCTAGAGGCATGGCAGCTGGCTAGGGCGGCCCCTGCAGGCATAGCGACACCAGAATGGCGGTCGCCCGCTCTGGCCGCCCAGGGGTCAGACCACCACCTGCCACCGAGGAGGAGCTGGGATGGCAACAGCCACCAAAATGTTTTGAAAACAATACGGTTTTCTTTCCCAAGTGAAGCCTAGCCAACTAGAAGTTCTCTCTTCTGTCTCTTCTTTTGGGAAAGCATGTAAAAAATATAATATAATATGAGTGTGAGGTATGCAGATATTTTTATATCTAGTGAAAAGATGGCTAAGATATTTAAGGACTTAATGAAGTGCTCAACTAATATAGGGCCAGAGCATTATATGATTTAGAAAACTAAGGTATATGGGCTAGATATATGACCCTATAAGTAAGAGCACTGGCTGCTCTTGCAGAGGACCAAGATTTGGTCCCCAGTGCCCATGTGGCAGCTAAGAAACATCAGTAACTATAGTTACATGAGATTCTATACCCTCTCCAGGCATCCACAGGCATTGCATGACTTGGATATATTTACATGTATGCAGACACATTTACATGTATGCAGGCAAAACACGTAAAATTTTAAAACGAATAAACAAAAAATTTTAAAAAGGAAACCAAATAATATACTATATTTTAATGATTGGTTAAATTGATTTTCTATTATAAGCTCATTTAGAATGAACTTTATGTATATGTCACTAGTTTATGTTTTAAGTACAGTGCCCATTTTAAGTGTTCTATTCTGATCCGTGTTTCTTCAGTGTATTAAAGTAAGTGTATTCTCATATTTTAATACCTCTTTCCTCTTTTATTAACTTATTTTATATTCACTATTATCTTTGTCAGTGTCTCTCACCCCATTTCTAATTTATCAAAGTACACTATACATAGCTTAGACATACTCTTGCATATGCAAAATTTTCCAAACTCAAAAGGACAAATACATGTTCTTTCTCATATGTGGTACATTCTGAATTCTAAGTGTTATATAAGTGTACTTATGTGGGAGTGTGTGTGAGTAGAGGCCAGGAAACTAAAAAGGGGCCCAGGAAATGGGGAATAAAGGCAGTTTAAGAGAGAAATGGAAAGAGTAATTAAACAGATTTTATATGAAAATAGAAGGGAGAATGCTGCAGGTAAAAGGATATAGTGAAGTAAGTGAGTGAAGGACAAGGAGATAGAAGATAGTGAGATTTGTACAGTATCAACCAAGCCAAGTATCTAAGAAGATGTTATATGGAAACTTGATAATTAAAAATGTAAAATAAGATCACCAGTCCCTCCCACTGCTCCAGGGATCAGGGTTCTTTGCTGGCTAGTAGGGTCCTGCATATCCTGGTCCCAGGGCTGCTCTCTGCTCATCTGTCCCTCTAAGACTGTGTGAAAGAATCTCTCTCAGCCTCCAGAAGTAAGCTGCACAAATCCTTCTATGCTAATCTCCCTGGGTTGGAACTATCTGAAGTTCCTTCCACTTCTCCAGGGCTCAGACTCTATTGCTGCCTAGTAGGGCCATGGATATTCTGGTCCCATCATCTCCCCTGTGCCTGTCCCTCTGAGACTGTGAGAGTGCCTGATTTAGCCTCTGGGCATTAGTTTCCTAAATAATGCCTTTTCCATCTTCCTGCTTTGGAACCATCTGCAGTGCCCCTATCACTGCAAAGCTTCAGCCTTCCTGCTAGATAGTAGGGACCTGCACATCAGTTTCCCATCCCCTCTCATTGGACCTTGACCCTATCCTGCTGAGGCTACTGAAGTACACCTAAGTACCTAGGGCCACTTTGCCTTCCTGGACAGCTCCTGAGTAGCTTGCCTAGATCTGTCAGGTTTCTCCAATATAAAATCAAAAGAGAAGACCTGAAGCCTAGAACAACTAACTGTTCATAGTCAGAAAGCAACCAAGCTATATCAATAATACAAACAGAATTAAACTTCAACTCAACAAATTAAGGCTTGCTTTTCATACCAAAACATAAGCAAGTAAAGAAACCCACTGCCAAACCATGCCAAAAATAATAATATAAAAAACCACAATAAATGTCTCCAACAAAAAGTCCACTAGTCCTATAGAAGAGTTCTACAATGAGAACTCCGTAGGTAACCCAGGAAGCAGATTTAAAAGATGTGATCAACGAATTCAATGAATTTAAAGAACACACAAACAACTCAACTAAAAGAAGATAGGGAAAATCTTCTGGCTGATTTCACAAAAGAGAGAGGTACTGAAGAAAACCTGAGTTGAAGAGGACATTAAATAACAGGAGAGTTTGAAATAACAGGAGAAATTCACAAAAAGAATGAAGGAATAGAAAATAGAGTATCAAGGCTGTATGATAAAGTTGAAGAATCAGACCACTCAAACAACAAATAAAAAAAATTTAAAACACGGAAATAGGACATTTAAGCTGCTAAAGTGGAACATCAATCAATGGTCCAACCCCAGCTTTAAAGTCTAATAAACACAACAATGAATGGCACAGCAAACTACAGTAGGGGTTCTTTAATCATGAGGGTAATCGACAGCTACCTAAATGTAATCAAAGCCCACTTACAGGAAGGGAACTCATGTGTCACATTGTAAACATAGCCAAATACATATGGCTGGAGAGGTCATAGATCTTAGAGAAAACGCTAAGTCTGTTATCCCCTTAGACAGATGCAATTTCTTACTATATGCTAAATATGGATCCTTATATTTACAGCCAAGTATTCTGGTAAGAATTCATCAAAAAAATCTTTGCAAAAGACAGAGTTTATTACAGATTTTCACAACTGGTCACACATAGAGAATAAGTATGTGTGAGATGCTCACCCCTAAGTGACACACCCACAATGAAACCTTTACAGCTAAGACTCATGGAACATAGTGTGACAAGAGGTAGAGTAGATACTAATGTATCTGCCAACTCTCATCAGTGAAGCTTCGTCCCCCAACAGAGGGCCATGAATACAAAAGGCCACAAATGGCCAAATTATATAAAATAAGGGTCTTCAGATTGTGGGTCACTGGACAGGATTTCTCTATTAAACCTCGCCCACCTGGGGCTGAAGGACCATTGTAGAAGGGGGGCAGAATGTCTGTAAAGGCCAGAGGCATGTGACCATATGGAAAGAAAGTCTTCCAGGCTCCTGAGAACTTCCTCATAGGAACCTACAGCAATAGTGAGAGCATGCACAGGATCCATGTAAACGAATCAAGACAAAAATCCGGCATAGAACTGGGGAAATGGGCAGGAGGCCCCAATTTTAACTGAAGAACTATAAGTAGCTAATTACTGCTGGGTGAATGAAAGTTGATCTTTAATTTTTTTTTATTTAATTTTATTTATTTCTGTATGTGTATGAATGTACTGTCTGCATGCAGGTTTGTGCACCCGTGTCGTGCAATGCCGCAGAGGTCAGAAGAGGGTGTCGGATTCCCCTGGAACTGTGGAATTGGAGTTTCAGACGGTTTTCGGCCGCCATGTGGGTGCTGGGGATCGAACCTGGGTCCTCTGTAAGAGCGGTCGGCGCTGTTAACCGCTAGGCCATCTCTCCAGCCCGAAAGTTGATCTTTAAGTGTGAGGCTCCAGATAGGCTAAGTAGAACCCAGGGTATGAACTTTCCCACTGAGGGACAAGTGCGTACACTAACTTGACTGAATATACATTAAGAGATATGAAAGAAATCATGAAATCCAGCGGGGGAGGGTGCTGTAGTGAGAACAAGTAAGGGAGGGGATATAAAGATGATTAAGATGTTTTACATGATATACACAAAATTCAATAAAAATACATTAAATATAAAAATTAAAATTAAAAAATTAAATTCAGGAAGCATTGGAGAGTGAAACTATACTCTGCTAAGGTGAGGTTCGAATCATTAAGATTGTATACACACAGACATTACTAGTAGGGCAATTTCTGTATTCACAGCATAGAGTATTTCAGATTCAAGCGACATATAAATTAGACTTTTAATATAGCTCAAACCACACTTCATAAGCAGCAGGGTAAAGTATATCATTAACTGATCTGTCTGCTGGCAGAGGGAGAACAAAGCAGTAAGTATTGTATTACATACATCTCAAGGATTTATCTCCCCTTTTGATATGGTCATCCTTCAAATGCTTGTAGATCTCCATCCAAAGTTTGCTTTAGATGCTAACATTTATAATGCCACTCACAAAGGAAGAAGATATGAAAAGTTTTATCATTTACACAACAAGGCTTTCTACAGAGAATATGGTATGCTTCCCAGAATTCTCAAAATGCCTTGAGGAAGCAGAGAAAAGTGGGTTTTGTAGCTTCATGATGATTGGTCGTGGGGCCCCAGGATGAAAACTTCTACTACTTAACAGATGTTTATGTTTCTTGCTTGGATACCCCACTGTTATCAAAGGAAGAAAGAGCATGGTCCTCTCAACTCCCTATCCAATGTGGAGCAGGGAGCACAGGAGAAAGCACAGCTAGAAAGTTGTAGAAAAAGTTTGTTCACACAAGATTAAAAAAAGGAGACAACGATCTTTTTACTTCTTTGGTTGGCTTCCTTTTTCAGTGTTTCTACTTCCTTTCAGAGTTTGTTTTTTTCTCCAGCCTCAGACTGCTACAGACATCAAACCCCTCTGTGGATCCTACTTGTAACAACTATTTATAATGAGTCCTAACGAAACTTACCTTCTAGGTGCCGCAAAGTTTTAATATGAGAGACTTTCTTACCTCCCCTCCATAGAACAAGGAGAAATATGATGATGATGATGATGAGGTCATTCTCTAACTGTAAATTGGAGCCAACTGATATAGAGGTAATCTCTTATAAAACCGGTAAAATTGCCTTCTTTAATTTTCTAATAGACATAGGAACTGTGAAAAGGATTATTCTCTATTCAGAACCAAATATGATACTAAAGTCTCCTTAAGCTATGCACTTAAGCAAAATATATTAATACAGGAGAGCTCTGATATCAGCAATGGATCATTCTACCAAGGACATGTTGGCCAGGGGATCCAAGCCCCCTCAAAAGATAAAGGCTTCTTTCCTGTAAACTGGGATACCTGCAAGAAGAAAGGCGATAAGCCCCTACTGTCGAAGACCTGATGTAAGCATGGGAAAGATGTATTGAGACCGCACTTGCAAGTGTACAGTTGGTCTCTGAAATACCAGAGAGTGTTACCAAAGGCCACTAAGCCAATAAAGCAAATATAGGTCTCCTTGAGTTAAGCAAGACTCCTCCGTCATCACCAGCTACACTTCTCCTGCCTGGAAATACTATGCAGCAGTGGCAGCCATATGCCTGTACATCCCAAATCTAATTGGCTATTAGCTCTCTCCTTGGAGGAATAACCCATGGCTGATGCCACAAGCTTACATCCTCTAGTGGTTAGGAGATGTTATAAGCCACAGTAAGACCCTGTCATATTTTACAGAAAAAAACATAATTCATGGATTAACATACCATCCAAAAAACTGTCAATAACAAAGTAACCTACCATAACAATTAGTATTGTTTAAATACCCATATATCTAACTGCTTGTGCTTCGTTAGTAGGATTGAAAGGTTATTCCTGGACAAACTGTCAGCCCATGAAAGGAACAGCCAGAGCTGACCAGAGTCCAAAACGATATCTCCAGAGAAAGTAGAATGTTTTGCTTCTTATCCACCCATGCCCCTTTTCTAAACCTAGGGAACAACCTGCAGAAGAGTGGACATGGTAGAATGTAAGGGCTGCGATAGGGTGAATGGTGAAACTACAGCAATATAATCTGGACACTTATTTGATCAACTTGATTGAATATACAAGCCCTCTCAGCTGGATGGTGGGATCCTTGGACTGTGTGGGTTTGGCACAACTGCTTGCAAATTGGTTTTACATGAAGGATGCTTGTACTCATAACATTACTTATTGTTATAAAATGAAAAAAAAAGAATAAAAAAAGGAGACAACAAGAATTAGACAGGTTTTTGAAACATGTAAATAAGAAGGGAAATGCATTTATAGAACATTATGATCCAAAAGAGTATGATCCTTTGTATATGAACAAAGAAGACCCCAAATTTCTGAAGGCTGTATCACGGATACCAGTACAGAGGATCAAACCAGGCACAGGATGTCTTGCTCACTGGACCTCATTTGGTGACCATGGTAATGGCAGGACTGATGGTGGTTTGGGCTTGCCAAGGAGGAGCCTTCAAACATGATATCTTTCAGCCTAATTTAAAAAAAAAGAAAAAGAAAAGAAAGAAATCATAAGTGAAGATGCTAAAAGATATATGTGGCATGCATATATGCATATTTTGGAGTGATGCAGATTGGAAGGAACAACAACAACAACAAAAGACTGGGTCAAAGAACTGATTGAAAGGTTGAACTTCTGCTGAAAACAGTAAACTTCTGTATCAAAAATCATAAAAGAGACTGAGAAAAAGATGAAAAACATGTTTGACAGAATGCATGAGCTCTGGTGGGATCGACGGGGCAAGGATTGGGGAATGTGTCTTGAATTGATTGGAAATTTTGTATAAAATGCATAAAGCTTCAATAAAAATTGGCTTAAAAATGGCATGCCTTGGGGCTGGAGGGATGGCCTAGCGGTTAAGAGCGCCGACCGCTCTTGCAGAGGACCCGGGTTCGATCCCCAGCACCCACATGGCGGCTGAGAACCGTCTGTGACTCCGGTTCCAGGAGAACTCCAGTTCCAGGGGAATCCGAGACCCTCTTCTGACCTCCGCGGCATCGCACGACACGGGTGCGCAGACCTGCATGCAGACAATACATTCATACAAATAAAAATAAATAAATAAATTAAAAAAAAAAAAAGAACTTATTAAAAAAATAAAAAAAATAAAAAAAAAATGGCATGCCTTTAATCCTAGTACTTGGGAGACAAAGGCAGGTGGATCTTTGTGAGTTCAAGGTGAGCCTGGTCTTCAGAGCAAGTTCTAGGCCAGCTGGGACTACAGGGAAAACCTGTCTCAAAAAGACAAAAAAATGGCTAAGAAGTATATTAAAATTATTCAACATTCATATTTATATATATCCCCTTTTTATTTTAGGTTTTTATTTTTGACCCATAAGTCTCAAGAAAACAGTTGTATTATATATACCTATAGGGTGGAGTCAAGGCACAGCTTTCATCAAGTTCACCCATGCTGTTTTGGGTTAATGTATGTGATTAACTTGGGAAACAAACTTTATTTTTAGATTAAATCATCCTATAGGTGAAAGAGAGTGTTACCAGGTCATACTATATGATAGCATAATTATAGAGAACATTTGTTTATACCAATCCCAAAGTAATTTTTATACAGTTTTTAATTAAAGATAATGTGGACAACAGCAGTTTATATCACCAATTAACTCTGATGCATTACCGTTTTTATCAGCCTTTAAACCAATGTTGATTAATATACACATGTTTACTTTTACTAAGTCCTAAAACACCATGTATCCTGTAGACAGAGTCTGGGCAAAACTGGATACTTGTTGAACTCATGTCAATTAAACATGCACCAATCGAATATACACCCGTGTCCCTCTCCCACCCTTCCCACCCTTCCCGAGTCACCATTTCAGTCAGTTTTCTGATGCAATCTTTCTGTTGTTCTTTTAATATGCATCCTTCTCCACAAGAAATATTTATAACTGGGTTATTGGTACTAGCATCCACATATGAGAGATACCATTTGTCGTTTGTTTTTCTGGGACTGTGTTACTTCACTTAACATGATGTCTTCTAGCTCCATCCATTTGCCTGTAAAGTTCATGATGTTGTCTTTCTTTACTGCTGCATAGAATTCCATTGTGTACATGTACCACATTTTCTCTATCCATTCGTCAGTTGAGGGGCATTTGGGTTGATTCCAGTTTTTTGCTATTGTGAACAGAGCAGCAATAAATATAGCTGTGCATGTATCTCTGCAGTAAGATGAGTCTTGTGGGTATATACCCAGGAGTGGTATGACTGGGTCAAATGGCAGGATCATTTTGAGTCTTCTAAGGGTTCTCCACACTGTTTTCCATAGTGGTTGCACAAGTTTACATTCCCACCAGCGATGAATGAGTGTTCCCCTTTCCCCACACCCTCTCCAGCACTTGGCATCATTTGTTTTCTTGATCCTAGCCAGTCTTACTGGAGTAAGATGGTATCTTAAGGTGGTTTTAATTTGCATTTCCTTAATTATTAGCGATGTTGAACACTTCTTAAGGTGTTTCTCAGCCATCTCTAATTCCTCCTCTGTGAAGCCATATGTCTGTATATCCCAAATCTAATTGGCTATTAGCTCTCTCCTTGGAGGAATAACCCACGGCTGATGCCACAAGCTTACATCCTCTAAAGGTTAGGAGACGTTATAAGCCACACGAAGACCCTGTCATACTTGACAGAAGAAAATGTAATTCATGGATTAGCATACCATCCAAACATCTGTGTCTATACCAAGGTAACCTACCATAACAATTAGTACTGTTTAAATCCTATATATCTAATTGTGTGTGCTTCATTTGTAGGATTGAAAGGCTATATATTATACTGTTTAAGTACCTATATATCTAATTGCATGTGCTTCATTAGTAGGATTGAAAGGTTATGCCTGGACAAGCTGGCAGCCCATGAAAGAAAACAGCCAGAATTGACTAGAGACCAAGAGAAAGTAGACTGTTTGCTTCTCATCCACCAGTGCCCCTTTTCTAAGCCTAGGGAACAATCTGCGGAAGAGGGGGCATGGTAGAATGTAAGGGCTACGATTGGGGTGAATGGTGAAACTACAACAATATAGACTGGACACTCATCTGATCAACTTGATTGAACATACAAGCCCCCCCCCACTGCTGGATGGTGGGACCCATGAACTGTGTGGGTTTGGGCACAACTGCTCAGAAATTGGTTTTACATGAAGGATGCTTGTGCTCACAGATTATCACCTACTGTTAAAAAAAATGAAAAAAAAAACAGAGAAAGACGGAGAAAAAAAATTATTCAACATTCTTAGGATTGGGGAATTGCAGATTTAATCTGAAGCTTGTATAAATGACCAGATTTGACTGCCAGCACCCATATGGAAGATAAAAACTTCCTGTAACTCCAGTTCCAGGGGGTACAATGCCCTCTTCTAAACTACACGTGCATGGCATGGATGCACTTATACATATGTAGGCAATATATTCATACAAATAAAATAGACATAATAAATAATTTTTAAAAAGACTTCATCTTACCTGAGTTGGAGTGGCTAAGATCAAGATAACAAATGACATCAATTGTTGGCTGGGCTACAAGGAAAAGAAAACCCTCATCCATTATTGATGTGATTGGAAATTGGTACAATCTCTGTGGAAATCAGTGTGAAGAATTCTCGAAAACTAGCAGTAAATATGTTATATGATCTGGCAATACCCCTCCTTGGCATATACCCAAAGAACTCAACCTACTACAGATGTTCTTCCCTAGCCATGTTTGTTGCTATTCTTTTCACAATTGCTAGGAAATGGAAACAATTACACCAGGAAAATGTGAGGAGAGGTAAATAATGCTTAGATGGTGTGAAAACCAGAGTGAAATGTATTCGTTCAAAGACCTACTATAAAGTACAAATTATACATATACAATTGCATGTGTCTGGCTGAAGGGTATATAACAACAACAACAACAACAACAACAACAAAAATCAGAATGCCAGGCAGGAGAACCTCCTTTCAAGTTGTTGGTCAAGCCAGTCCAAGAAACTCCAAAGTAACACATCTATCACCACAGCCCTTGTTTACTTTCTAGAATTTGAAAAGTAATGACCTATTGTTTAAGATAAGATGTACTTGAGACATAGGACTTGAAGCAACCTAGATGAAACTGACCTAGAATTATTCTCCCTGAAGACTAACTGCCATAATATCAGAGGGTACTATACAAGTTGCCAAAGAAGAAAAACAATTAATTGCCCTACCCAGTTGTAAAGCCTAATAAATAAATATTACTGACTCAGCTACTTGGTGTAGTATTGGTACTTTTATCTTGTCTCATTAGAATTAAGGTCTGCTCAATTGGAGGGAACTTATGTGTGGTAATGTAAAAATAGCTAAATATACATGGTTGGATAGGTCATAGATCCTAGAGGCAAACCAACTTTGGCACCATCCCTATACCAATGAAATTTTTTACAGTATTCTAAATATGCAACTTCATATTACAGTCAAGTGTACCTCTCATCACTCATCAAAGAAGTTTAAATTTTTTTTGCAATGGATGGAGACTATCACAAATTTACACATCTGGTCAAATATAGAGAATAATTATCTATAAGGTGTTAACCCTAAGTGTCACATCTTCATTGCAACTACTATACATAAGATGAAAATTTTCTTATACAGCAGATGGTAATTAGTCTATAAATCCAAGACTGGTCAATGTGCAGAGAAGAGGTTGCAGAGTACTTATCACTGAATAAGACAGGTATTTAAAATTTCTGCCTCCCAAGGCTTAAGTAGTATTGCCTGAGAGCAAGTAGAAGATTGTAATTGCCAAAGAAGATGGATGACCACAAGGAAGCAAAGCCTTCCAGACAACAGGACATTTACACATATGAACTCACAGCAATGTTGACAGCATGTTCAAGTCCTATGCAAGTTTCAACCAGATAAAATCTAGCATAGATATGGGGAAGCTGGTAAGAAATCCCAATGCAAATTAGGGAACGTTTGGCTCCTGTATTTGGCACACATAGAGAGAGGGGTTTGGATATTTAATTGAATGATTTGGCTGTAAGTGGTGGTATGAATGAGAGAGAGGTTCTGAACACCATCTACACTGTATGAAAGTTACAAGCATTTAATAGAAATTAAAAAAGATACCCATCATATTTTCTATGAGATTTAACGTTATTATATCCTGAAGTGCCTGGCCATGGTGTTGGTAGGACAAGGAAGTTGCAGTACAAGAGCGACAGTTCATCTTAGAGCTGATCCCAGGAGACACTGTACGAAACCTAAGCCCATCACAACTTTGCATGAAAAACAAAGACCATTTTGCATTTTTCAGATTTTTATGTTTTTATTAGAGTATTTTCAGTCTCATTTTATCCACAGCATATTTGTATAAAGTCAAATGGAAACATAGAACACACATTGCTCCTTTTAGAGGTGAGGTATCTGAGACAGAGAGGTCTTAATGTCTTTTCTTTTTTTTTTTTTTTAAATTTTATTTATTTCTGTATGCATATGAATGTACTGTCTGCATGCAGGTTTGTGCACCCTGTCCTGCAATGCCACGGAGGTCAGAAGAGGGTGTCGGATTCCCCTGGAACTGGAGTTCTCCTGGAATTGGAGTTTCAGACGGTCCTCGGCCGCCATGTGGGTACTGGGGATCGAACCCGGGTCCTCTGCAAGAGCGGTCGGCGCTCTTAACCACTAGGCCATCTCTCCAGCCCAATGTCTTTTCTTAAAAGATGCATCAGTGTGGGGCTGGAGAGATGGCCTAGCGGTTAAGAACGCCGACCACTCTTACAGAGGACCCGGGTTCAATCCCCAGCACCCACATGGCGGCCGAAAACCGTCTGAAACTCCAATTCCAGGAGAACTCCAGTTCCAGGTGAATCCGACACCCTCTTCTGACCTCCGCGGCATTGCAGGACACGGTGCACAAACCTGCATGCAGACAGTACATTCATACGCATACAGAAATAAATAAAATTAAATTAAAAATAAGATGCATCAATGTATGATAATTTTAAGGTCACAAAAAATTCAGTAACATTTTAATGTGCAACCACATTTGATCAGCTTTTTTTTATTTATTTTTTATGTGTATGAATGTACTGTCTGCATGTAGGTCTGTGCACCCATGTCGTGCAATGCTGCGGAGGTCAGAAGAGGGTGTCGGATTCCTCTGGGACTGGAGTCAAAGACGGTTCTCAGCCGCCATGTGGGTGCGGGGGATCAATCCCAGGTCCTCTGCAAGAGCAGTCGGAGCTCTTAACCACTAGGCCATCTCTCCAGGCCCCACATTTGATCAGCTTTAAAGGTGGCATTCGAAATTTTGATCTATAAATTCCTTAGAATGTACAATAATATATATGAATCCTTTATACATTTGTACAAGTAATAGTAATTAAAATAGTGGGCCACACAAAATGAAGGTAGTAAAGGAGCAGAATTTTTTGAAAAGAAAGATTTCTTCAGGTAAGGAAGGTGGATGAGAGAGGGGATTTGGAGTTGAATACAAGTAAAGTTCATTAAAATTATGTGTGAAATTATCAAAGAATTCTTAAGATGTGGAAAAGTTAGCTTATTGAAAAACAGAAATAGGAAAAGGGAAATTAATGTAAACAACTGGGCTTCAAAATAGGATAAACATATACTGTATTACCTCAATTCTGGGAATACATGCAATATAGACACATATACCCAAGATTAGAAATCAAATCACCAAACATTAAACACTGGTAATATCTGAGATTGATTATGGAGAATGTTGTGTTTCTTTCTGGGTGCATTTTTCCATTTGCCTCTACTAACACATGTACAGGTTTATATTATTTATTTATAAAGTGTAACTGAATAGAAAAAGAAAGCACAACTTCTTATCATTTTTGCCAATTCAACATGTTCATGTCGTCTTTAATTACAAGTCTTCAAAGAAGAGCTTCCATTCCTCAGAGAAATCCCAGAACAAGCTAACTATGCCTTCACTTCTTTGTATTTTAAATGAAAAAATATTAAGTTTTGGCTTCTTCCAGTGCCCTGTTCCCTCAGACTCTATTAGCTTTACCAAAGAAAAATATGATCTCAACCAGGGCCTTCCTCCTTGCCTTTTTGTATTAGAAAAAGCACATAGAAAATGGTTTATTTGCAAATAATTTCTTAAAATATAATGATTTGCCTCTGTCTAGAAGTTTCAACTATTGAAAACAAAATAATGTTCAACAAAAACATCTTCTTTCAACAGACTCTCAATAAAAAGGAAAGAAATACAAGAGTAAAGTAAAAAAAACCTCAACATATTCCTCCTTTTATTATATGGTTAATAAATAAGCCCATGATTAATATTTTCTATGATAGTCTTCCATAAAAAGAACTAATAGCAAAATCTTTACCTAGTTTTTATATTGTAAAATATTCTCAGTGTTTTTAAAAATTATTGGGAAATGTGCTATTTCTAGTAATGAGTAGAAGGAACAGTGGTAAAGAAGTTAAGCTTCTGTAGACAGGACAGGTGATTATTAAGGTGAGGTCTGAGAATGAGAACTTCCTCTTTCATAACAGAGCTGGGCTAGAGCTCTCTGTTCTGCAACATCTTTATATGTGTGAATCTTATGAATCACTTTAATTTGGATTGATGGCCTGGCAGCTGTTTTGCCCATTTTATAAGCAGGTAATCCTACAGAGAATTACAAATCCTGTCTGTCTTTTCCATTGTCAAATAAAAATCAATAACAAAGCCTATGTAAGTGATTTCCCTATAGAAACAGCCCAGTATGGCTGCTGTCTCATGCTGAGCTTATCCTTTTCCCTCTACTGCAAATGGGCATTACAAAATGCCCCATAATGTCTGCATTCTCAGACTACAACATAGTTGTCATATGGAAATACTTTGTAACCTTTATTTTATGAAAATTTATTGTGAGCATTACTTTAAAATACTTCTGATTATTTTACTTTATGTATATGCTTGTTTTCTCTGCATCTATGTACATGTACCCATGTCATATAGTGACTGCAGAGGCCAGATGATGGAGTCAGATCTTGGAATTAAGGATGGTTATTAGCTGCCATGTGAGTGTTAAGAACCAAATCTTGATCCTCTATAAGAGTATCCAGTGCTCTTAACAGCTGAGCCATCTCTTCAGCTTCAGAGAATTGCTTTCAATAGCAATATCTAGTTTTAAATTAGAATCTACTGCTTGGTTTTGTGTCATCTTATTGATTGACAGCAATTCCATTTATCTTTCTACTCTATATTGTTATAAACCATTTTAAATATGTTCTGTCCTACTGGAAAAATTTAAACACCTATTGTCTATGGAGTTGAATCCCTCTCTTGTCCAACCAGCATAAACACTCCCAAGTCAAAAGCAGTACTAATTCCTTCAAAATGTCTTTATTCAATGGCATTTACTAACAAAGGGATGGTGTTCACTATGACTATTTGTTTTCATGATGGCATATCCTTCTATTTGAATTAAATAATTAAACTAGCTTGCTAAAAAGAGGAAATGAAAGACAATCTTTTACATTTTATCAAAGTTAAATTTTGTGAAAATACCTTTCATTATCAAATAAAAGAAATTTTATGGGACAAAAACTTGGCTCTAAGCTAAGAGGAATTTTATTGATTATCTCCTAAGCCTAAAATGCATTCTGGCCTGGTGGGAACTATAAACACTATTAGAATTTTGATTTTTCATCGCCTTTTTCCAAAGCTACTTAAAGTAGTTATTTTTATTAGAGTTTATCAAAGAGAAGAATGTAAAGTCCTGGGGTAAGTTTAATATTTTCTTTCCTAAATGATGCAAGCACAATTCACATACTGTTGTTACTGATAGTCAGAGATGGTTAGCAAATTCTAGTTATGTAACATTTATTTTCTTCTTTTGAATAAGAAAGGAAACAAGTCTGGTTATGGAAAGAGATTAGTCAACAGCTACAATGTTATGGTTAGGATTAATAATTTCTGGTGCTTTATGACATATCAGCATGAACACAATTAGCACTAATACATTATTATATCTCAAAATTAGGAGAACGAATTTTGAGTGTACTTATCATAAGGGTATTAATGTATCAAATATCTTCAGTTGGAATAGGTCCCAATCACATCTCCAGGCTCCTGGACCTCTGTAGCCAGTCGGTTATTGGTAGCAATGGTTCATTTCTCTCCTAGAACTTAACCAGCAGAGACAAAGCAAGAGCAATTGGAAAGTACCAGAGGAAAAGAAAAACTAAAGAAATTAAATTTTTTTAAACCTAAACCAGTAAATATTTTAAAAAGAGAAGAAAACATAAAATTAGAATTTCCTCTTCTAGAACATATCTGTGAGGATAAATGGCATTGAACAGCATTTTCTTTTTAACTTGAGCTACAGATTTATATCATTTATGTCCACTTAATTACTCATTCCATATTGGTATATCTGAAAAAGCACAGCTCACATCAAACAGGGATATATCTTTTCTCCTCCAATAGAACAACATCTTACTAATTCTGTAATAAAAGAGCATCCATAGTAGGGGCTGGAGAGATAGCCTAGCAGTTAAGAGCGCCAAATGCTCTTGCAGAGGACCCGGGTTCAAACCCCAGCACCCACATGGCTGCTGAGAACCATCTTTAACTCCAGTTCCAGGGGAATCCAACACCCTCTTCTGACATCCAAGGCATTGAACGACATGGGTGGGTGCACAAACCTACATGCAGACAGTACACTCAAACATATAAAAATAAATTTAAAAAAAATTTAAAAAGCATCCATAGTAAACATATATAACTTCAGAAGGGGAGGAAGTAACTCCTTAAGCATCATTTCCCATGCCCAGTCTGCACATTATGCATTAGGAACCAGAGGAGATTCACACCTCTGAATCTGAACCATAAGCAGATTGCTGTAAAAAAAAAAAAAAAAAGTGTCACAATCCTGGCTTCAGGAAGAACTTTAAATTCCTGAGGCAAAATATAGCATTTCTGTCAGTTTCAAATACTCCATATCTGCCTGTTAATTTCCCAGATCTGAAGGAGAGCTTGCCAACTCCAGATAACTAACACCCGCAGTTGGACAATAATTATGCCTGCTTCTTTTCCGTGTACAATCCAGTAAAAGCAGCTGATTTGAGGACAAACAGGTCAGATTTCCTCTCAGTTCAATCGCCAATTTAGAGGAACCTGAGGACTAAGTGTCAAGTATAAGTGATAGACCCCACGTATTTCAAGAAGCTAGCTATTTGCCTCTGCTGTCTTCCTTCCACCCCACTCTGATGAGAGCTCTCTATCAGACAGACAGTATGTCATGTTCGATATGACAGAATACCTGAAATCTGCCTGGGGAGACTATGGGGGGCAAGGAGGGGTTTTATACCATTAAGATGTATTATGTGGAATGAACACAACCAAAAACATATTAAAAATGAAAATTTGTCTTTTTGAGAGAAACAGTTCTTATGAAATGAATATAATGCTTATACAAAGAACATAAATCATAGAAAACACTATTTGTGCAGGAAGCCACAATTTTGGCTCACTCCCATCCTCTTTACTTGTGGCTATGACCCACCCAAATGCTCTAAGCCTACTCCATTAAAGCCTTAATGCCTTGAAACCTTGCAACAATCACACTGAAATTTTTTGTTTTTTTTCCAAAAATGGACCCCAGCATTTGCAGTTTTGGAAATGAAACTCCTAAAAGAATGCTATTAGAATACCCTTTTTTTTGAAAAACAAATTATCTTTATTTTAAGGAAAATATACAGTGAAACCCAACTTGAAAGTGGCAGAGTTAAAAGACATGGAAAAACAATCACCAAACAAGCTGACCAAACACAAATGGCTTCTTGTTACACAGCAGAGTATTATGACCCTTAACGTCATCTGCTTTCCCTGATTCATTGTATCTTGACCCTATCAAGGCTGGACTCAGGAGCCCCATTTCTTAATTTCTTCCCTTCTTGGAGTTTAGAAAAGGTTTGTCTATCATTCAGGCTTCCAAAATACCGAAGATAGTGTGGAAGAGGGAAAAACGTTATAGCTGTTTATCCCTTTACCTTCTCTCAATGCCTGAACATCTTCTAACCCATCCCTCAGTATTTATTGATCCCAAAGAGACAGAACCCCATGGAATTGGGGTAGCTTAAGAAGCAGTACGCTAAGCAGTGAAGGCGTGTTGATGAGGAAGTGAGCAGTATCATACTTGGTATAGAAGCTGGCCAATAGGTAGAGTACAATAGGAGAGATCCTGAGGAACTTCCGGGAAAAAGTAGTCCATAGTCCATCTGCTCCCATTGTGTCACAAGATACACAAAACATCAGTAAAAGTATTATAAAAAATACAATACAGAGCTGGAGAGATGGCCTAGTGGTTAAGAGCGCCAACTGCTCTTGCAGAGGACCCGGGTTCGATCCCCAGCATCCACATGGTGGCTGAGAACCGTCTTTAACTCCAGTTCCAGGGGAATCTTCTGACCTCCGCAGCATTGCACAACATGGGTGCACAAACCTACATGCAGACAGTACATTCATACACATAAAAAATAAATAAAATTAAAAAAAATACAATACATCATTTATGTAAAAACTACCTTTAAAATTAGTAAAATAAATTTCGTATATCCAAAAAAAAAGTTGAGCCTTTCCTTGGTCAGGGGTCTCAAAGGGTTTCCCTTTCACTGTACATAGAAAAATATACATTGCCAAGTTATGGATGATGTTGGTCAGGGTCCAGACAGCAGGAATGCTGAAGAAGGGATTACTGAGTGGAACCACATGCAGCAGTCCTATCAAGATGATGTAGGCCAGCCAGATGCCCCAACTGTTCTTCACTCGAGTGTTGGGGGTTTACTTCGCTGTGTGTCACCCCCACATTCATCCTGCCAGCTTCAGGAGGCTAGAATACATTTTTAAAATAAACAACTGCTTGAAAGCTGTTAGTGACCAGAAAATGACTTCTTGCACAAACTGGAAACAGTTAATCTACTCCCCTTGCAGAACTAATATTTTTGCATAACTTTAATAAAATTCCATTGCTTTCTTTCTCACTGAGCTCTGTAGTGGTAAGTTGGAATAAGCCCATGCCTTTCCAAAGAAAAGCTGTTTGGCAAGAATTAAAGAAAGGCCACATCTTTTCCTGAGGGCATGAAAATATAGCAGCCCCATTTTATAGAAGGGGTATACTGCCCTGGGGGAGAATATGACACTAATTAATGGAAGAATCATGGAGAGAAAGAAAAAAAGATGAATGTAACATAGAATATTTACCCATTGGGGTATGTTTGCTGATTTATCAGTGAAAGTAAAATAATTTGCTAAATGTAATAAATATCAGTGGCATCACTCAATTGCATAATGATGTATCTGAAGTGACACAGTTATTGGTTGATATTATAGCCTAGCACATCTAATTAGAAAATGCAATCTCCTGACATGTCAATGGTTTCATTTGCATAACCAATCATCCTTCAATTAGAATTGTCATATATTCAACTAACAAAGTGCCATCAAGTACAATCCACACATTCTGGAGAATTTTTGAAAAAGTATAAATAACAATGGGTTATATTCTACAATTATGCACTTTAGTAGATCTCATTGTGCAAAAATTGGAAGGATATAATTGATATACACAGCAAGATTGCTGTCTGTTAATTAAACCACTATAGCATTCATTTACAGACTGGTCTAAATTAAAGAAGTTAAGCAAACACCAAATAAACTAACCAGAGTTAAACTCCATGTACTTTGATTCACCCCATCCATCTCTTATTAATGGTATATTATAAGGTACACATTATCAGCTAATAAATTTGGTATTAGTAAATTTAGAAATCATCTACTATATTTAGTTCAATTATTCAAAATAGTAAAAAGAAAGACAAATGGAGAAATGAGCTTGAGAAAGACAGTGGTAATACTGTAATGAGGACAGGGCCTAAGACTACACCTCACTATGACAAAACTTACAAATTATATGCAAATGCAAGGGTATGCATCTGAAAAGCACTGCTCAAAGTCAAATCCATAGACCATTTTGAAATGAACCTTTAGGCAGAGAAGGCACTTTTTAATTTTTTTATTCTTTATTATTTTTATATGTATGAGTGTACTGTCTGCATGTAGGTTGGTGCACCCATGTCGTGCAATGCCATGGAGGTCAGAAGAGGGGGTCAGATTCCCCTGGAACTGCAGTTAAAGACTTTTCTTAGCTGCCATGTGTGTGCTGGGAATCAAACCCAGGTCCTCTGCAAGAGCAGTAGGCGTTCTTACCTGCTGAGCCATCTCTCCAGCCCCAGAGAAGGCACTTTTAAGACCATAATATATTATAGTCTCTCCAAGTACATTGGAGAGACTATATTATATATATTATATATACATATATTATATATATATACATAATATATTATAATCTCTCCAAGATTCCTGTCATTGCATAAAATTCTGTGTACTTATTAAATTCAGATTACATTAATCAAACAATGCATTTAAATAATGTCAGTTATATTTATGTATTATTGGGATTAAAATAAATCCACATGTACAAATACAGTTTTTAAACTGAATCTTTATTATATCTAGAACAGTGATTCTAAGGCTTTAAAGCAATTACTTATAAAAAGAAATTTGCTAATCCATGAATTACGTTTTTTTCTGTAAAATATGACAGGGTCTTACTGTGGCTTATAACATCTCCTAACCATTAGAGGATGTAAGCTTGTGGCATCAGCCGTGGGTTATTCCTCCAAGGAAAGCGCTAATAGCCAATTATATTTGGGATATACAGACATATGGCTGCCACTGCTGCACAGTATTTCCAAGCAGGTAGGTGTAGCTGGTGCTAACGGAGGAGTCTTGCACAATGGTGAAACTACAGCAATATAGACTGGACACTTATTTGATCAACTTGATTGTACATACAAGCCCCCCCCCCCCGCTGGATGGAGGTACCCTTGGGCTGTGTGGGTTTGTGCACAACTGCTTGAAAATTGGTTTTACATGAAGGATGCTTGTACTCATTCATGGTAAAAAAAAATGAAAAAATAAAGAAGTAATAGAAAAAATAAAATAAAAAAAGAAATTTGCAGACCCCAAATAAGATAGGAAAATATCTTTTAGAAAAGATAATTACAAAACATTCACTAAAATCAGTAGCTTTAGAACACTAGAACTGATTGAAATTGTTAACATTAAGTTCTACAATCAGTGAAGAAGTCAAAACTTCAGCCTAGTATTTACTACAAAGAACTTCAAAGACAGAATAGAGTCTGTGTCAGTATCATATGGGCAGGCTGGTTTGTGAACTTACACGAGTTATCTGTAGGACTTCCAGGTACAATACTCCTGTCTGAAAAAATGAAAAACTTCATTGCTGATTGTCCAATACCAGGAAACATTCTTGGGTCAGAATGAACACAACCACTTCTTAAAGAATGTCAAAGATCAAGAGCAAACTCCTTCTTAGGAAAGGAGTGCCAGTAATATGAGTATTAATTGGGTAGAAAAGACAGAAGAATAGACAGGGATGGTCTTGATATTGTGACATGACAGGAAAATGACAAATCTGTCCTAGTTTGCACAGGGTAAGGTCATCTCCTTATCCCTATCTTACAAGATCCACTATTCACCAGAGTGGGAATAGTGAAAATACAGAAACATCTGTGTGTGATGTGTAGATCTAATATCCCACTTGACACACTCTCCATCCCACACTGGATTTCCCATTTGAGAAATCCTCTAGATTAGGCTGGCCTAGGGACATATCTGTAAGGCTTCTCTTAACTGTGTTAATTGAGAAGGGAGACCACCCTAGATGTGGGCTACATCTTTTCATGGGTTGTATCCTTGGTTTAATGAAAAGGAGAGACTGCAGACACTAGCATGCAGAGTTCTCTACTCTTAACAGTGAATGCAATGTGAACAGCTGTTTCCAGCTCCTGCTGCCTTGATTTCTCAGCAGTGATGGGCTGTAGCCTGGAATTGGGAGCCAAATAAACCTCTTCTCCCTTAAATTGCTTTCATCCAGCTATTTACAGCAACAGGAAATGAAACTAAGATACTGCTAATCTGTCTATGGGCCACAGTTCCTTGGGTCTTGGAAGAATGTAGTCTACTGGCACACGTGTGTGTGTGTGTGTGTGTGTGTACTTGTTTGTGTGAAATTTAGCAGATATGTGCCACCTAGGGGAGATGCCTTGGCCAGCCTTGGGTGTCAGTCCTCACCTTCCATCTAATTAGAAAGAGCTGCTCTTGTTTCTCTCTTGCATATGACAGGGTAGCTGACCTAGAAGCTTATGGGGATTCTCCATTCCCACATCTCCCTGGATTGCAGATGTTCATGTCATACAAACTCATGTCCTCATGCTTGCTTAGCAAGTGTGTTTTATCCACTCTACCATCTCAGCCTGATCCACACATTTTTGAAGACTAGAATCACCTTAAACAAGAAAATCCTGATTGAAAATCCAAAACTAAGAACCTGCTTTGTGTAGTGCTCTGATAGTCCATATATCTGGAAGCAGTTTTACAAATATTATTTTCATTCAGATAGGTATGATTTGTATATAAATTCTAGCTCAGTAAACTGAGAGTAAAATAATAGCATAATATCATTTCTCCTGTTAAGGCATAAAGTTCAAAAGTTGCAGGAGGACATGGACTGAGTAGATACTGAAATGAAAATCCCACTACAGGCTGGGTGTGGTGGCGTGCGCCTTTAATCCTAGCACTTGGGAGGGGGAGGCAGGTGGATCTCTGTGAGTTCAAGTGAGTCCCAGGCCAGCTGGGGCTACAGGGAGACCCTGTATCAAAAAAAAAAAAAAGAAAGAAAAGAAAAGAAAAGAAAATCCCACTACAACCTCAATGTGTTCCCAATTCTAGTTAGTAAATAAGACCAGTCCCTCTCATGCTTATACTGTAATTTGTCCTTTGAATTGAGCCACATGTCTTTTAAAACTCGCCAGACCTAATCTGTCTACTCTAATGTATAGATAACACTAGATAGAGCCGGGCATAATCCTAGCACTTGGGAGGCAGAGGCAGGCGGATCTTTGTGAGTTCAAGGCCAGCCTGGTCTACAGAGTGATTTCCAGGATATGCGGACACAGGGAGACCTTGTCTCAAAAAGACCAAAAAAAAAAAAAAAAAAAAAGACTAGATAGACCTTTAAAAATGAAAAAAAAATTAAAATACAGTATATGAAGTATGGGGGGCTACAGTAAGACAGGAGTGAATAAGAGAGGGGAATGTGAATTCTCAAAGAATCAAACATATATGTATACATTTTTTCACCATACTTTCTAGTGGATCAATAATTAAATTAAATGAAACAGACCCTGGGTCCATGTGCTGGCTCAGCAAGTAAACCCACTTGCTGCCATGTCAGATGATCTGAACTAGATTCCTGGAACCTACCTGGTGGAAGGAGAGAACAAATTGAGCAAGTTGTCCTCTATCTTCTACATGCAAGTGTGCACACGCATAAAAAGATCCACACAATAACTAAACATAACACATACACATATAACTAAAGAATATAAATATATAAGCTTACATGTCTGCTTCTTTCTAGTCTTCTCTGCTCCCCAAACAAGAACTTCATTGATTCAAAAGTCCCCAAATATTCAGTTAAATTATATTAATCTGAAAAAATAAGCAAAACATGATGAAATTATAAAGATTATGATATTAGCCAACATTCTGCTACTATAACAACACCCCACTATAACCGATAAAAAAGGAATGAATGTTTGTTTCCCTCCTGAGTTCAGAAGTCTCAGTCCATGGACTGATGGTGGCCTGCTGAGGTTATGAGACAGATTACTATAATGGGAACATGAGGTAGAAGAAGCTTCTCCCATTTAAGGCAGTTAAAACTTAAAAAAGAGAGGAAATGGAGGGGCTGGAACTCCAATATCCCCATCAAGGGCTCACTTCCATACCACCAGAATTTCCCCAAACACCCTTATCCACACAGTCCATGTGATCACTATAATGTTTTAACACAGCTAATAGGAATACGTTTTCTTATTTCTGAAAAATATACTTATATAACTTTTAAATTTATTTTGTTATATAGCTTCCACTGCAATATCTGAAGATCTTGAGAACAGAAGGGAAAGATGTAAAATCGGGACATATACTGAGTAAGATCAGACTAATTAGAACATAAACAGAGAGAACTTGGGCACAGTGGACATCAGCTATCCTGAAGAAAACAGGAGTACCTGCTATGTGCTCATTCATGGCATCTAGGAGAGGTGTTGTCTAGCAGTAACCCATCTAGCAGCCTCAGTCCAGTCTTTTAATTTTAGAAGCTGAGTTATGACTGTTAGACTAATGTAAAAGATAAGTCTTACTCCAAATCTCCAGCCACATACTTAGTCTGACCATTGATTTCAGCTTAGTCAAAGCTTGAGCAGAGAATCCAGTCTCTCTGTGATGGATTTCTTCTACAGAAGTTGGTGAATTTCAGTGATTTAAGGCAGTCATTTGTGCTGAAGAGTACAAATCAGGATAGCTGGTGTAAATGAGGTGTAACAAGGGGTCCTGGTATCAAAGACCTGGATTACATACGATAGTGGTCTCTGAAAGTGAGCAAACTGGGTTTCCATCTTACTGATGTCATATTAGGTGTGTGACTTTTGTGGGCTTGTTTATTGGCATGAGTTTCTATTTTATCATCTATTAAATGGTCTTGATAACTCTAACCACACAATTTATTACTAGACAAAACATTTGGAAAGTACCTGACATAAGTATAGACCTGTAGCAATCCATTTAGTTAAGTGCATATTTACAAGAAAATCAATGGGTCAAAATCTATTTGAAGTGAGAGGGATAAAGAGGTTTTGCCATGGAGAAGATCAATAAGCCAATACAGAGAACTTTGATAACACTTTCTGATTGGTATTATCAACTGACTGTGAATAAACCAAATGACTGTGCCTCTTTACTTTCTGATCTTTCCTTGGTCTGTCCAGCAATACATGTTTTAGTACATAATGTTACATTTAAAGGAATCTTGGTATGAAGTCTACTCTTGTACTCCTTTACTTTGTTTCCATGGATTCACTTTTGGAATTTAATTTGTCAATCTAAGTGGATTTCTTGAAAAAGGTATATATATCTTCTGGTCTTGCTTTTTTTGTCTTATATTCTCAACTTTGCCTTGAGCTATGTGGTATGACTTGCTTACTTTCAATAGAATTATTTATACATTTTGATCAAAATTGCTTATTGTTTTATATGGCACCATTCATCAATTTTCCTTCATTTTCTCTTTTCTATATTCTTTTGAATTAAGTTTATATATCTATTTAATTTTGTTATTTCCTGGGGCTTACAATTTACATAGTTATATAAGCCTTTCTCTGATGATATTCTGTTACTTTATTAAATGTAAGAAACTTACAGCAATGTATTTCCATTTATTTTCTCATTCTTTGTCGCCACACATATTGATGTAAATACACTAGAAAGCCCATAATGCTATTTGACTATTTTTACCCTGTTAATGTTTTATAGAGTAGTATTTCTCACCTTCACTTTTACTATTATAAATATCATTTCTTTATAGCCATCATTATTTTTGTCTCCTGTTATATTTAACTGTTAGAAGAACTTCTGCACATCCTGCACATAGTACACTGATCAAAGAAAGATCAGAAAATATAGAGATGAAGCAACTAAAGCAAATCCCATGCAGTCTCATTTATATACAAAATCTCAGAAACTCAAAAATATGATGCAGAGATAAAAATAATAGTTACATGAATATAGTATATGGTGAATTGTGGACTGAGGAGATTTGACAAAAGGGTAAAAATTTCAGTTTTGCAACTGGTATTTTATACCTCTAAGCATTATTTATCTCTCCTTTTACTCCTCTATATAACCCTATTCCCTTTCTTAGTAATGTAACCCTTTTCCTCATCTCTTTCTTTTTTTTGGGGGGGGGGGTTGAGACAGGGTCTCCCTCTAGCCTCAGCTGTCCTGGAACTCACTCTGTAGACCAGGGTGGCCTTGAACTCACAAAGATCCGCCTGCCTCTGCCTCCTGAGTGCTAGGATTAAAGGCGTGTGCCACCACGCCCGGCTCCCCATCTCCTTTTTAAAAACATCTGTCTCCTACTATGCCCCTCTCCCCAGCTCCTTCTCCCCCCTTATTTCCACAGTTCATTTATATTTTCCTGGCTCCTGCAGTTACATCAGGATATTTTCTCACATTTAGGGATTTGAAGTTAAGAACCAGAAATGAGAGAGAGCGTATGTCGCTTGTATTTCTGAATCTGTACTAATTCACTTAGTATAACATTTTCTGGTTCCATCCATTTACCTTCAAATCTCATGTTTTCATCTTCCTTTACTGCTTAGTAGAACTGAGTAAAACTACACTGTGTAAATGTGCCACATTTTTATTATCTATTCATCAATTCAGGAACACTTAGATGGTTTTCATCTCTTAGCAATTATGAAAAGAGAATCAACAAATATGGATTTGAAAATACCTCTGCAGTGGGATAAGTTCACTGAGTTTGTGTCATCAGGTGGTATGACTGGATCCTATGATAACTTTATTTTTTTATGTGTATGAGTGTATTGTCTGCATGTATGTTGGTGCATCGGTGTTGTGCAATGCCGCGGAGGTCAGAAGAGGGTGTCCGATTTCCCTGGAACTTGGGTTAAAGACAGTTCTTAGCCACCATGTGGGTGCTGGAAATCGACCCCAGGTCCTCTGCAAGAGCAGTCGGCACTCTTAACTGCTGAGCCATCTCTCCAGCCCCATATTTTTGTATTTTTAGGATCTCTCCAAACTGTTTTCCACAGTGGTTGCACCAGTTTTCAATCTCATCAACACTAGATGAGGATTCCCATTCCCTGCATCCACACAGGCATTTGTTGTCATTTGTTCTTTTAATCTTAGCCAATCTGATTAGAGTTAAATGGAATACTAAAGTGGTTTTTATTTCTGCTTCTCTAATTACTAAGAGCGTTGAACATTTTTTAAGGTACTTCCAAGCCATTTTTTTTTAATTTTTATTGATGCTTTGTGCATTTCATACATTATTTTCCAATTCAGTTCAGGCACATTTCCCTTCTCCCCCCCCCATCCCAAATCATGCATTCTGCCATAACTGTCCTGCCTCTTTCTCTCAGTTTTTTTTCATTTTTTAGCTATAAATGATAATACATGAGTACAAGCATCCTTTGTGCAAAACCAATCTGCAGGCTGTTGTGCCCAAACCCCCACAGCCCCACCATCCAGTGGGGGGTGACAGGTTGTTTGCTCAGTCAAGTTGATCAAATGAGTGTCCAAACTACATTGCTGTAGTTTCACCATTCACCCCAATCGCAGCCCTTACATTCTACCACGCCCCCTCTTCCAACAGATTGTTCCCTAGGCTTAGAAAAGGGGCACAGGTGGATGAGAAGCAAAACAGTCCACACTCTCTGGAGCTGTTGTCTTGGACTCTGGTCAATTCTGGCTGTTTCCTTTCATGGGCTGACAGTTTGTCCAGGAATAACCTTTCGATCCTACTAATGAAGCACAAGCAATTAGATATATAGGTATTTAATCAGCACTAATAGTTATGGTAGGTTACTTTGGCATAGACACATATGTTTGGATGATATGTTAATCCCTGAATTACATTTTATCCCCTGTTAAATATGACAGGGTCTTACTGTGGCTTATAACATCTCCTAACCTGTTCCAAGCCATTTTCATTTCTTCTTTTGAGAACTCTGTTGAGATCCACAGCCCATTTTTCAATTAGGTCCTCTGTTTTCTTGCTTCTTTGTGTTTTGAGTTTTTTTATATTCTGGATGAATAGCTGGAGTAGATTTTCTCCTAGTGAATCGAATAAGTTTTAGTTGTCTTTCTATGCTCTTTATTTAACATACAAAGTAATAATTATCTTTGTGGCATTTCCATATGTTTTTAGTTTTGGGTAAGCTGCACACACATCTGTGTATACAATGAACATTCTCACACATAAACACACACACACACACACACACACACACACTCACCATATCTGTTATTCTTCCCATATCTCCCTTTCCCCAGTCCCATTTGGAACCCTACATCCTCCAGTATTGGTCCTTCTAATTGAACATCATGTGTTCAATGATCCTTCCCAAAACTATTCCTTAAAGCCTCTTTTTTTTTCTTTTATAAGTTGTGGTCTTGTCATGTAGCCCTGGCTAGCCTAGATTCTGCTATGTAGACTGTGCTGGCCTTGAACCCACAGAAATACACCTCCCTTTTTTTCTTGAGATTTGCAATAAAGGTGTATGCTACCATGTCAATCTTTTAAGGTTCTTTTACTCCATCTCATGGGCCATTTTCTTATTTCCTGACCTCCACCCAAACTTCCTCCCATATAAATACACATATATAAATGAAAAATATATGAGGGATAATGTGGTGTTTCTGAGCCCAACTGACTTCACTTAATAGGTTTTTTTTTTCTTTTTTTTAAATATTTTATTTATTTCTGTATGTGTATGAATGTACTGTCTGCATGCAGGTCTGTGCACCCGTGTCGTGCAATGCCACGGAGGTCAGAAGAGGGTGTCAGATTTCCCTGGAACTGGAGTTCTCCTGGAATTGGAGTTACAGACAGTTCTCAGCCGCCATGTGGGTGCTGGGGATCGAACCCGGGTCCTCTGCAAGAGCAGTTGGTGCTCTTAACCGCTAGGCCATCTCTCCAGCCCCAGTTTTTTTTTTTCAATTCCTCCTTTTTCCATAACTTCATGATGAACATGTTTTTGAGGGGGTGGGTGGAGGCCAGATATCAAAGTCAGTCCCTTTCCTCAATCATGTGTCTGCATTATTCATTTTTTGACACAGAATCTCTCACCGAGTCTGGAGCTCATCAGTTCAGCTAGAGCAGCTGAGCAGCAAGCCCCAAGGATTCTCCTGTCTCAACCTTACCAGCGCTGGGCACCTGCCCACTGCCACACTGGATTTTTTTCACATCTACAAAGAATATAAACTTAATTTAACTGTGTGAGTTTATGTCTAAAAGTTACCTTGTTAAACAGTTAAGGATATACATAGATTATGTATCCTTATGTATCCTATCCTGAGATCAGAATTTTGTTGTAGGCTACTCAGTTTGTGATCTTCTGGTACAGCAGATTAAAATGACTGACGTTAAATGGTTTCTCTTTTAAAATTTGTTTTCAGTTTATTTTATGAATATGAATGTATGCACATTAAGTGCATCCGTGTGTGCAATGCCTGTGGAGGCTAGAAGAGGGCATCAGATCTCCTGGAACAGAAGTTACAGTTTTAGCCACTAAGTGGGTGCTGGGAACCAAGCTCAGGTCAAATACAAAAGAAGCCCGGACTTAAACACTGAGCCATCGTTCTACCCCAGCAGATAGTTTGTTAAATGCAATTTAACTCATGCAATTTAACTCAATTTAACTTTATAGAAATGAATTTCATTTCCATCCAAATCCATTAGTTAAAGTACTTCTAATGCCCAGTCTGGCTGATAATCACTTTCATAGAGCTGCTCATAATAGTCCATAACTCCTCTTCAATAAAGATTATTTTGCCACTTTTGTGAATTATTTATAACTTTATGCTGCCAAATTCCAAAAGTCCAGGTCCTCTATGGAGTGTCTCTATTGCTGTTATAAAAACACTGACCAAAACCAACTAGGGAAGGAAAGTGTTTATTTTATCTTGCTACTTCTGGGTCACAGTTTATTTCTAAGAGAGCCCAAGGTAGGAACTCAGGGCAGGAACCTGGAGGCAGGAGCTGAAGCACAGGCCATGGAGAAATGCTGCTTACTGGCTTGCTCCCCTGGCCAGTGCTTACCTTGCTTTCTTACGTATAATACAGGACCACCTCCCCAGGGGTGGCACAGTTCATAGTGAACTGGGACTTCCCACATCACTCAACAACCATGAAAATGTTCCGCACACATGGCCATGGGAAGAAATTCCCCATCTGAGGTTCTCTTTACCCAGGCCAGTCAAGTTGACAATGGAGAAAGCATTTTACTTATTGAGCCATCTCTCCCAGACCAACTCCAGGAGAAGGAACATCTTCTCCAAGCCAACAACTCAACTGAAGTTTCCTCCTGTCTGGCTCTACTTCTTATTACATGCTCTTCATCTGTACTCATGGACTCCTGTAGAAATATTGTACATGTAACTTTTCAGTAGGATTTTGAACTAATACTTTTCCCTCTGGTTATTCACACCAGCTAAGCATTATTTACCTCTCTTCTCTCTTTCCCTGCCTAATCTCCCTCCTCTCTCCCAGCCTCATTTCCCCACTTCGATACTGATAATACCTTTCTCCTTTGATGTCCCTCTCTTAAGTTCTTTATTCTCCTTTACCCTCATAGTTCCTACCCTCCTAGCTCCTTATATAGCCCTCCCTCTTACTCCCCTGCTAAATACACCCATCTTACCGATTTCACTATTGCTGACACTTGTCTCCTACCTTCTCTCTCAGTCTCCTTCTTTTCCTTTAACTCTATGTTATCTTTCCATTTTCCTGGCTTCTGCCAGTTACATGAGGAAATACACTCATATGTAAGGTTTTGGTGCTAATATTCACAAATGAGAGAAATGAGGAAGAACATATGTTGTTTATTTCTCTGAGCCTCCATTACTTCACTTAATATTCCATCCATTTACCTGCAAATTTCATGATTTTGTCCATTTTTGCTACTGTAATTGCATCATATTCTTATTATCCACTCATCTGCTGAGGGACATTTAATGTGCTTCGATGCTTAGTTATTGTGAAAAAGGCAACAACAAACATAGATGTACAAGTACCTCTGTTGTAGGATGAATCCTTTGGGTATATGCCAAGGAGTGGTATAACTGGGTCATGTGGTAGATTTGTCTTTAGCTTTTTAAAAGAGTTCTCCACACTGCTCTCCCTAAGTGGTTGCACATGTTAATAATCCCCAGAGCACTGAATGTGTGTTCTAATCTCCCCACATCCTATCCAGCATTTGGTGTCATTTGTTTTTTTGATCTTAGCACTCTGACTCAAGTAAGATTTAAAGCCCACTCAATATGAAGGAACTCATGTGTGGCACTGTAAACATAGCCAAATACACATGGCTGGAGAGGTCATAGATCTTATGGAAAATGCTAAGGCTGTCACATCCCTAGAAAAGTGTAATTTCTTGCTATATGCTAAATATGGATCCTTATATTTAAGAAAAGAATGTCAGTTACCTAACATCCAAGAAGCTTCTTTTTGTAGAAGATGAAGATTATTACAGAGTTCCACATGTCTGGTTACACACAGAGGAAATGTGTCTGTTAGATAACCAAAGCTAAATGACCCATCCACAATGCAACCTCATGGAACATATTAGAACAAGGGGTAGAGAGAATACTAGTGCATCTTTCAACTCTCATTAACTAGGCTCCCTCATGAAACAAAGGTCAATGGAAGCAAGAGCTCACAAATGGTCAAAGTATGGAGAATAAAGTCTTCAGAGTGTGGTTTTCTAGACAGGACTATTATATTAAAATTTACCCATCCATGGCTCAGGGACCATTGCAAAAGAGATAGAGGAAAGATTGTAAGAGCCAGGTGAGAAAGCATATGACCATATGGAAACAGTCTGACAAGTACCTGGGACCTTGCTCCTAAGAATCTACAACAGTGGTGTCAACATGCACAACACTCATGCAAACTCAAGCAGACAAAACCTCAGCAGAGTGGGAAAATGGGTAGCAGGCTCCAATCTTAGCCTGAAATATTGGCAATTGATTACTACTTGCTGAAGGAATGTTGATCTTCTTTAAGGGAGAGACTAGACCCCACTGGATGAACTTGCACTGAAGGACATCTGGATACACTAACTTGACTTTATAAACCTTTAATTATATGACAGAATGCATGAAATCTGGTGTGTGTGTTTGTGTATAAAATCCTGTTCGTGTGGAAAAAAAAGAAAAAAAATATATATATATATATGTATATACATATATATATATATATATAGAGAGAGAGAGAGAGAGAGAGTAAAGTTCAACTAAGAATAACATTGTTCATGTTTTCCTATATAGTATATCTAAGAAATGCATTGCACTTATTAGCTTTGGGTTGTGGTAACCAAATACCTAAGAAATGCAATTTAAGAGATAGACTGACAGTGAACATCTCATAGTCCATCTTTATGCAGGGAAGCAGTCTGAGCACCCTAACACTAATCTCCCTAGTTCATTTTATCCATGTGTTAATAAACCTAACTTCTTCTTTCACTGTGATGATTAATGTTGTTTGCCAACTGTCTGTGGACTACATTATAGACTGGGTATATTGAGGGGGAAATATTCCCCTGAGAACCAGTACTGAAGGCTCTCAGCTCCCTAACTGCAGATATGATCACCTGCTGCCATGTCACCTCAGCTATGAGGAGGCAGAAGCCTCAAACTGTGAGCCAAGACAAACTCACCATTCTGTCCTCAATTGTTTTTGTCACAGCAATGGGAATAGTAACTAATGCAGTGCTCTATATTAAGACAGGTAAATAAATATAAGGGACTTTAACCATATGCACTAATTACTTGGTATTCTCCTGTTCAATATGTGTAATACATTTGTACTCTTTGGATAGTGTGTTTATATTAGTGACTCATTTCCAACACAGAGAAGGTGATACAAATGATATGGAGAAGCCCAACAGACTAGGTCTCAAAAAGACTATGGTTTACTTCCAGCTGTCTCTTCTGGATCATCCACTGAATTAGGGGAATTCAGTGGCTTTACAATGAAGACCTAAGGAACCCTATGGAGAAGTCACTGTGGTGAGGAACTTGAGCCTCACAGAAGAAATGGATTGAACTGTTTTTAAATTCTTTACCCTTGTCTGACCATTATCAGTGGTTCAGCTGACACTTCCATGCAATTTTGTGAGAGACTAAACCAGAGCCCAGGTAACCTCTTTATCAGTTTATGGAAAAAACATATACTAATACAATAATCTTTTAATACAATACAGTAGTGCATCAATATTTTTATGTGTTCTAAATCTAATAAAATAGAGTTTTAGCCACTGAAGTTGTGGATTAATTTGTTATGGTGCAAAGATCACAATTTCAATATACCTAACACATGATTCATTGAGCATATGCATAATATATACATAGTACATTTTATAGCTATAACAAAATGATCATTAATATAACTTAATATATTGCTCTCCTGCTTTAGAGCAAACTCCACAAAGGCAGAAACAATATATATATATAGGTGATATAGAATGATTTGAATATATTTAATAGATTATATTAAATGTTCCTGGGACACAAAGAAGAAAAAGAAAAAAAAAAAAAATCTCAATAAAATATTTAAAAATATTAATAATATGATCCAATTGGGACGCTAAAGAGAGGCCAATCACATCTGGTGATTTAATGAGTTTTATTTAAATGAATTAATGTATATTCATTTAGAAAAAAAAAAAAAATGATAACTATGAAAATAGATGGACTAATATGGCACAATAATTAAAAATTCTATAGTTCACCCTTCTAGAAATGATATAAAACTTCAGAAAATTAAGAATTTCTTAAAAATGGAAATTTCTTAGTGTGGTGGTTGCGCGCGAGCATCCACATAGTTATAGAAGAGTGAATTTGAAAAAACGCGCCGGAGCGAGGGCCGGGGTGTATAGAGTGACTGGGGGGGGGGGGGGGGTGCGGGTCGAGGGGGGGGGGGGGTTGCCGGGTGTGGTGGGGGGTGGAGGAAATCTCTTTTCCGAGTTTTGTACTAGAGGACCCGCCAATAAAACATTAAACACTAGTGAATAAAGTGGTTGCGGGCTGTGTCGACAGTACTTTTTAATTTAGAGTCATCATTTTGGAAAAACTTCCGAGCGGGATGGAGTGGGGTGGGGTGTGTGTGTACTTTTGTTTTTTTTTTTTGTTTTTTTTTTTTGGTCTTGTCTTAGACAAAAGGGTCTCCCGGTAAGCTCGCTGTCCCCTGAAACGTGCGCGAGTGGGGTGGGGAGGGGAGGTGAGGGGGCCAGCCTGGCCTTGAACTTACAAAGATCCACCTGCCTCTGCCTCCCAAGTGCTAGGATTAAAGGCGTACACCACCACGCCTAGATCAGAATGAGTATTCTTTGATGCTTGTGTAGAACATTCTGTAGATGTCTGTTAGGACCATTTGATGCAGGGTATCTTTTAATTCAGATGTTCCTCTGTTTACACTTTATACAATTGATGTGTTTATAGAAGTAGCAGGATTTTGAAGTCACTCACTATTAATGAGCTGGGATTAATCTGTGTAGTGAAGTTTAGAAGTAATTTTTTAATAAAAATGGGTACACTAGTGTTCCTGATCATGTCTTCTTAGTCAATTTTTCCCTTGATGAGAATGAAGTGCCATTCTTTATTATCTCTGATTGATTTTAATCAGAGGTTTACTTTGCTAGATATTAAAATTGCAACCTCTTCTTGTTCATTATTGCCATTTTCTTTGAGTATTTTTTTTCTTCCTTTCACCCTAAGGCACTCCCTATCCTTGAATTTAAGATGAAATTTTAAATTATTATTATTATGTGCATTTCATACAACATTTCTTAATCGAATTTAGACTCCTTCCCCCCATCCATGCCTACCCCTTTTGTCCCCCTGCCCCCTGCAAGAGCTCATGGATTCTGCCATAAATGTTAAGTCCTGACTTGCATCTTTTTCTCAATCTTTTATAATCTTTTTGATGCAGCAGTTTACTGTTTTGTTCAGTTTTTTGAACAGGATTTTCTCTTTCTTTGTTCTCTTTAATTTTATATTATTCCAAAATATGCATATATATACTCCACACATAAATCAAAATTACAAAGTCTGAAAATAAACTATAGATTAATTCCAAAACATGTTTAGGGATTCACATTTTAACAGTAAATTGCATGCAGGTAAAAAGAAGTATAACTTTATATTCTTTTTTTTAGAATATGAATACATCTTTCACCCATATATGGTAATTACAATGTGTGAATATAAGTGGTAGGTCAATTCTAGAGCCCATTAAGAGGTTCACATTATAATAGCACAGTTGCTTCAAATACGATGAAATATAACAATAAAGTTGTTCAGTTTGCCTGCCAACTGGGGATTTGGTGTTAGCATCCACAAATGAGGGAAACCATTCCCCCTTTTCTTTTTTTTTTTTTTTTTTATTTCGGTGACTGTGTTACGTCACTTAGCATAATGGCTTCAAGATCCATCCATTCACCTGCAAAAAGTTCGTGATGTCATCTTTTTTACCGCTGCATGAAACTCCATTGAGTTGTAGATGGCAGCAACCACAATTTTGTTATCCATCATCAGTTGAGGCCATTTGGGTTGGTTTCCCAGTCCCTCTTTGCTATTGTGAAGAGGCTGCAAGTAAACATAGATGTGCCATGTATCTCTGTGATATGAAATGGTGGTCTTATGTGATGTAACAAGGTTATGGCTGGGTCAGGTGGTAGGCTCATTAAATCTGTTTTTTTTTTTTTTGTTGGTGTGGGTTGTGGGGGGTGGGGTGGGGTTTTTTTTTTTGTTGGTCTTTTTTGGAGACAGGGGTCTCCCTGTAGCTCTGGCTGTCCTGGAACTCACTCTGTAGACCAGGCTGGCCTCGAACTCACAGAGTGCTAGGATTAAAGGCAGGGCGCCACCACGCCCGGCATTTATTTATTTCTGTATGTGTATCAATGTACTGTCTGCATGCAAGTCTGTGCACCCGTGTTGTGCAATGCCGCAGAGGTCAGAAGAGGGTGTCGGATTCCCCTGGAACTGGAGTTCTCCTGGAATTGGAGTTTCAGACGGTTCTCAGCCGCCATGTGGGTGGTGGGGATCGAACCAGGGTCCTCTGTAAGAGCGGTCAGCGCTCTTAACAGCTAGGCCATCTCTCCAGCCCCTCAATTTGAATCTTTTAAGTGTTCTCCACACTGCTTTCCACAGTGGTTGTACAAGTTTACATTCCCACATGCAGTGGATGAGTGCTCCCCTTTCCTCACAACCTCTCCTGCATTTGGTGTCTTTTGTTTCCTTGACCTTGGCCAGTCTTATTGGAGTGAGATGATGCCTTAGTGTGGTTTTAATTTGCATTTCCCTAATCATTAATGATGTTGAACACTTTTTAAGATGTTTCTAAGCCATCTTTACTTCCATACTTGTGAAGTCTCTGTTCAGCTCTTTACACCATCTTTTTGAATAGGTCATTTGTTTTCTTACTTCTTTGTTTATTAAGTAGTTTACATATTCTGGATGTTAGATGTCAGATGTATCAGTGGTGAAGGTTTTCTCCCACTCTATGGGTTTTCTCTTCACTTCCTTGATTGTTTCTTTAGGTGTACAAAAGCTTTTGAGTTTGATGAGGTCTCCCTTGTCAGGTGTTGTCCTTATTTCCTGTACAGCTGCTGTTTGATTTAGAAAGTATTTCCTATGCCTATGTCTTATAGGTGGCTGCTGACCTTTTCTTCTGTAACCTTCAGCGTTTCACATTAAGATCTTTGATCCACTTGGAGTTTAGTTTTGTAAAGGGTGAGAGGTAGGGGTTTAATTCTGTTCTTCTACAAATGGTGATCCAGTTTTGCCAGTACAATTTGCTGAAGATGCTATCTTTCCTCCTTTGAGCTTTTTTGGCACCTATCAAATATAAACCCAACAGACAGGAAGAAATAACAAAAATCAGAACAGAAATAAATGAAATAGAAACAAAGAAAACAATACAAAAAAATCAATGAATCCAAAAGCTGGTTCTCTGAAAAGAAAAACAAAATAGACCTCTAGCTCAATTACCCAAAAAGAAAGAAAGAGCAACTCCAAATCAATAGCATTCATGATGAAAGGGGAAACATCACAATAAAGAAAGGATACAGACAATCATACAAGAATACTTCAAAAACCTATACTCTACTAAATTTGAAAACCTAAGAGAAATGGATGAATATCTGAAATCCTAGGATTCACAAAAGCTTAATCAAGAATAGATTGACAGCTTAAACAGACCCATTAACATGTGAGGAAATTGAAGATGTAATAAAAAAGCCTCCCAACTAAAAAACGCCTAGGCACAGTTGGTTTCACACCAGAGTTCTATAAAACATTTAAAGAGGTCTTACAAGCATTACTACTCAAACTTTTCAGAAGGATACAAACAGAGGGAAATATCCCAAATTCCTACTAGGAATCCAGCATCACCGTAATACTAAAACCAGGCAAAGACAGAAACAGGAAAGAAAACTATAAACCCATATCATTAATGAACACAGATCCAAAAATTCTCAACAAAATGCTTGCAAATCACATACAGACCCACATCAAAAAGGTCATCCACCATGACCAAGCTGGATTCATACCAGAGATGGAGGGATGGTTCAACATATGTAAATCAATAAATATCATAAACACATAAATGGACTGAAAGAAAAAATACCATATGATCATCTCAATTGATCCAGAAAAAGCTTTTGACAAAATCCAGCATCCCTTCATGCTAAAAGTCCTAGAGGGAATTGGACTGGAGGGATCATTCCTCAGTGTAATCAAAGCCATATACAAGAAACCCACAGCCAACATCATCCTAAATGGAGAAAAGTTGGAAGCATTCACCTTAAAGGCAGGAACACAGCAAGGTTGTCCACTATTGCCACTCCTCTTCAATATAGTGCTTGAAATGCTTGCTAGGGCAATAAGGTGAGAAAGCAAAAATTTAAAAGTACTAATCATATAAGAAGAAGTAGAGCTATCTCTTTCTGCAGATGATATGATTGTTTACCTATGGGATGCTAAAAACTCCACCAGAAAATGCCTAGAAATGAATAAAAGTTTCAGTAAAGTGGCGGGATACAAAATAAGCCTAGAAAAATCAGTAGCCTTTCTTTATACCAACAATAAGCAACTGGAGAAGGAATATAAGGAGACCTTCCCAATCACAATAGCCTTAAAAAATAAAATAAAATACCTGTGAATTAACCTAACCAAAGACACCAAAGATCTCTACAACAAAATTTTATAACCCTGAAGAAGGAGATGAAAATGACATCAAAAGATGGCAAGACCTCCCCTGGTTATGGATTGGAAAAATTAATATAGTAAAAATGTCCATTCTACCCAAATTAATATACAGATTCAGTGCAATCCCCCCAATCAAAATCCCCATGAGCTTTTTCACAGACTTGGAAAAAAATCCTTAAATTCACAAGGGAAAACAAAAAACCCAGAATAGCTAAAGCAAACCTGAGTGAAAAGTGCAATACAGGAGGGATTACTATACCAGACTTCAAGCTATAATACAGGGCTATAGTCCTAAAGACAGCCTGGTACTGGCAAAAAAAACTGACCCATTGACCAATGGAACAAAATTGAAGATCCAAACTTGAGCTCATATAACTTCAGAACATTTTTAATTTTTAAATATTTCAGTTAATTTTTTTTATTTTATGTATATGAATGCATGTGTATAAATGGACCCATATTGTGCAATGACTGTGGAGGTCAGAAAAAGGTGTCAGTTTCCCCTGAAACTGGAGTTATGGATGGTTGTTAGTCAGCCTTTGGGTGCTGGGAATAGAACTCAGGTCCTCTGCAAGAGCAGCCAGTGCTCTTAAGAGCTGAGCCATCTCTCCAGCCCAAGATAAGTTTCATATAGTCAACAAAAAGATGGATTTTGTTCCTTAACTCATTCAAGTAGTCTTTGTCTTTCTTTCCTAATTTCTATTGAGCTTTTGTGCATTTCATACATTTCCTAATCAAATTTAGGCTCAATCTGGCATCCATGTCTCCCCTCCCCCCAGAACTCATGCATTCTTCCATATGTGTTAAGTACTGTCTTGCAACTTTTTCTCAGTCTGTTTTAACTTTTCAATGCAGAAGTTTACTGTTTAAGCCAATTCTTTGAACAAATCTTTTCTGTTGTTCCCTTTAATTTTATATCACTCCAAAATATACACTCCACTCATATAAATAAATAAACTCATATAAATAAAATTACAAAGTCTGAAAATAAACGATTGGTTAATTCCAAAATTAGGGATTCACATTTTAGCAGTAAAGTTACATGCACGTAAGAAGAAATATAACTTTATAATCCTAAATTACATGACAAGTTGATGTATGTTTTAATGTACTTAAAAAATAGATTTATTATTTCTCATAAATCTTAGAACTAAGGAAAACAGAGATGCAAATTTCAGGCTTTTAAGTGTCATCATTTCTTCAATCTTTTACTTTGCTTGGAGTATTTGCTGTAAGGCTGGTTTAGTGGACATTAATTCTTTCAGCTTATTTGTATCATGGAAAATATTTCTTTCCCTTTCAACTATAATTGTTTATTGGACAAAGTATTCAGGTTGACATCTATGACCATTTAGGATATGGAATACTTTGTTCCAGGCTCTCTGACTTTTATATTTTTCACTGAAAATTTGACTGAAATTCTGATGGGTGTTCCTTTATAAATATCTTGTTGTTTTTCTCTTGCAGCTTCCAATATTATCTGTCCTGTGTGCTTAGTGTATTTACTATGATATTATATGGAGAGATTTTGTTCTGATCCTATCTATTTGGTGTTCTATATGCTTCTGCTATCTTCTTGTACATATATGGCTGACTGTAATTTAGGGAATTTGTCTACAACAATCTTCAAGATCTACCCAATGCCATTGACCTGAGGTTCTCATAATAATAATATGCCTAAATATATTTGGTCTTTTCACATTGTCCCACATTTTCTGTGGTTTTATTTTATTCTCTCATATTCTTTGTTTGAGCAGACCAATTCTTCAACTATTGCTATTCTGTTTTCCATTTGATTCCTTCTGCTGATGAGGCTTTCTCCAGTTGTTTCAAATTGGTGCCTGGAAGTTTTCAACTCCATGTTCATTTCAGCTTGAGTTTTGTTCAAAATTTCTATTTCTTTTTTGAATTTACTATTTTCAGGTCCTGAATTGTCTGTGTCATTTCAGTCAGCCATATATTTGTATTTTCTTTAGCTTCAGCCGTCAGTTTTATTTCTATCCTCTTTGAGTTATTTGAGTTTTGGTTTTTTTGTTGTTGTTTGTGTGTGTGAGTGTGTGTGTGTGTGTGTGTGTGTGTGTATGTGTGTTTGTGTTCTTTTAATTCATTTGGATTATTTAAACATGTTTATGGTTGTTCTTTCAAATTCCATGTTCTGAGGTTTCTTTGGGTAGTTATTGCCGTATAACACTGGTTTGTTTGTTTATTTGTTTGTTTGTTTTTTGTTTTTGTGCTTGTACATCCATTTTACTGTAGTAATTTCACAGTATCCAAGAGACAGAATCAACTTGGATTCTATCCAAGAGGCAGAATCGACTTGGATGCCTATCAACAGCTGAATGGTTAGAGGAGAGGTGCTGTCTACATGCAATACAGATTTATTTCATCACAACAAAGAACAAAACTATGTCATTTGTAAGAAAATGAATAGAACTTGAAACCTCATAATAAGGGAAATAAACCAGATTTCAACGGAGAAATGTCAAAATTTGTTCCTAAACATTCAATCTTTCATTTAACAACAAAGATTTACATACATAAATATATGTATATACATGTATAAGAAAGTAGAGGAGCTGGGTAGGAAAGGAAGAGATCTGAAAAAAATGTAGGAGGGGGAACAAAAGAGCATAGTGGGAAAATACAAAGACAACTACTGTTTCATTTTTTTAATGTGGAATCTACATTTAAATATAAATGAATATAGGGAAGTTGAGTCTTTTTCTATTCTACTCAAACCTGAGTTTGTCCCATGTTTGTGTAGCAAGCACCATTGTGGACCATGGACATAATGACATAATTAAGTTCCTGAGTAATTTTTTTTTTTTTAATGTTTCTGGATTTTGCTTTGTCTTTTACTTTTTTATTTAATTTATTTTGGCTAAAATACACAACTATAAACTTGTACATATTTATAGGGTCACATGATGTTTTATGCATATATACATTGTTTAAAACTTAAAACTGCTGAATTTGTCTAGGTCATTAAACATGTATAATTTCTTTGTGGTTAAAAATTCCACACTTCTGAACACTTCTGTCTTTGAGGCTTTTGAAATGCATCCGATATCACATCTATATTGATCCTACTGTAAAATAATATACCAAAGCATCATACTATATATAGCTAACTTGGTATTCATAGATCAGTTTTATCCACACATTCTCCTTTTTTTATTATGTTCAGGGATTCAGATTTTTTCTTTTAATTTTATATTACCCTAAATTTGAATATATATCTTCTGCCCATGTACATTAATTACCATGCCTGAAAGTAGGTGGTTAGTTAATTCTAGGGCTCATTAAGATATTCACATTATAACATCACAGTTGCTTTCAGATAGAAAGTAATTGAGAATAACATTGCTTAGCTTTTCTTTCAATTGGGAGATTTGGTTCTAGCATCCACAAATGAGGGAAACCATTCCCTGTTTGTCTTTGTGTGGGGGAGTGGGGGATGGGGGGGCTGTGTTACTTCACTTACCATAATGGCTTCAAGTTCCATCCATTTACCTGCAAATCTCATGCTGTCATCTTTCTTTGCTGTTTCATAGAACTCCACTGTGTAGATGTACCACATTTTTGTTATCCAGTCCTCAGTTGAGGGGATTTGGTTTGGTTCTAACTCTTCACTATTGTGAAAAGAGCTGCAATAAACATAGCAGTGCATGTATCTTTGCAGTAGGATGAGATTTGTGGGTATATACCCAGAAGTGGTATGGCTGGGTCAGGTTGTAGGCTCATTTTGAATCTTTTAAGGATTCTCCACCCTGCTTTCCACAGCGGTTGTTTGAGGTTACATTCCCACCAGCAGTGGATGAGTGTTCCCTTTTTCCCACAATCTCTCTATCATTTGATGTCCTTTGCTTTCTTGATCGTAGCCAGTCTTATCTGAGTGAGATGATATCTTAGAGTGGTTTTAATTTGTATTTCGTTAATTATTAATGATGTTGAACACTTTTTAAGATGTTTCTCAGCCATCTTTACTTCCTCACTGGTGAAGTCTCTGTTCATCTCTTTACTCTATCTTTTGAGTGAATGTTTTCTTACTTCTTTGTTTTTTGAGTAGTTTATGTATTCTGGATGTTAATGCTCTGTCTGATGTATCACTGGTGAAGATTTCCTCCCACTCTGTGGGTTTTCTCTTCACTTTCTTCATTGTTTCTTTAGCAGTACAGAAGCTTTTGAGTTTGATGAGTTCCTATTTGTCAATTGCTGACCTTATTTCTTGGGCAGCTGCTGTCTTAGAAAGTCTTTTCCTATGCCTATGTCTTGTAGGTTGTTGCCAAATTTTTCTTCTATCACCTTCAGGGTTTCAGGTTTCACGTTGAGATCCTTGATATAGTCAGCTGTAATTCTGATGGGTTTTCTCTTGTATGTAATTTGTTGTTTTTCTCCTGTGGCGTTCAGAATTTTGTCTTTGTTTTGAGCATCTAGCGTTTTAACTATGATATGGCATGGGGAGTTTCTTTTCTTGTCTTGCCTATTTGGTGTTGTGTGTGCTTCTTGTATTTGTATAGGTTTGTCTTTTTCAGTTTTGGAAAATTTTCTTCTATTATCCTGTTGAAATTCTTGTCAATATCATTATCTTGGGATTCTTCTCCTTCCTCTATCCCTAAGATGTGGAAATTTGGTCTTTTCATAGTATCCCACATTTCCTGGTTATTCCACTATTGTGGTTTTTTTTTAATTTTCATAGTATTCACTTGAGCATTTTAGATGTTACACATTGTCCTGCAAGTCTGTTATTCTATTTTCTGCTTCATCCATTCTACTTCTGAGGCTTTCTCCCATCCTTTCTTGTTTATTGGATGAATGTTACATTTCCTTTTTCATTTCTTCCTGTGGTTTCTTTAGTATTTCCATTTCCTTTTGGAGCTTGTCATTCTCTACTTGTAGCCCCTTGCTTTGCTGGTATCCTTCCTTTTTTTCATTTCAGCCTGGGATCTTTGCAGTATTTCCATTTCCTTCCAGAGTTTATCTTTCTCTTCCTCTAGGTCTTTTTGGACATTGTGTTTTTCTTCCTCTAGTTCTTTTTGGAGTCTGTGTTTCTTTTCTTCTAGTTCTTTTTGGAGTTTGCATGTCTCTTCATCTAGTTCTTTTTGGAGTTTGTCATTCTCTCCCTCTAGTTCTTTCCTATGTTTATTATTCTTTCCTTCTAAGCCCTTCCTCAGTTTTTTTTTATCATTTTCTCCCATTGGTTAGCTGATTTTGTTCTTTATATTCTTTGGTTTCTTTGAATATGTCTACAATTGTTCTTCTAAGGTCTTTTCCTTCCAGAGAGATCTCATTGTAGGAATCTTCTGGCGGACTGGTAGAGTTCTATGTAGATTTATTATGAGGTTTTCCCATGTTGTTTTTTGGTTGTGTTCTTGGCATGTGGATTTGGTGTTTGTTTGTTGTTTGTTTGTGTTTTTGGATTCTGGTGCCTCACCATTGGCTGCGCAGACTCAATTCACTAAAACTACCCCTGCTAGACAGTTTGTACCACAGCACCACCAGGTTGAGGGGGGTGGGGGAGAGAGGGTTGTTTCTCCTTTGGCTTGTATCCCTGTACCCTGTTGACCTGCTGAACCCCTGCAACACTATCAAGGTGCACCCACACCTTGCTGTTCTCTGGACCCCAAGCTGACTGGGAGTTATGGGGGCATGGCGGGGGTGTGTGTGCTGAGCTCCCAAGGGTCAAAGCAGTTCCAACATGCCTTACCAGCACCACGCTGAGTCCAGGGCAGCACTTTCTGGACCCCAAACTGGGAGGTTCTATGGGATTGGTGGGATTTGGTGGGGACATATTATCTTATTTTTTTTAGGTTATCTGTGTTTTGTCATGATTTTCACATATGGATATCTTTCTTGGTTGTGTGTCTGATATGAAATTTTACCTTGCCTTTGTTGAGTTGATATTCAATTCTGTTTTTATTGTTAATGTAGCATGAATTCTTCCTGATCAGTTAGGAATAGTTGGTCTCTGCTTTATGTTCTCACTTTTGATATTTTATTTGGTGGGACCAGATGTATCTAGGCCAGCAATTTGGGAGGTTTCCAGCAAGACAAAAGGTCCTAAGCCCAAGTCAGGATGATGAGGATAAAGTGGGCTGGTTTTGACTAGCCAAGCAAAGATGTAGGCCTTGGAGTAATGGGGATGGGGCTAGTCCCAAAGTAGGATGACAGTGACCTGGCCAGATCCTGATAACTCACCCTGCTAATCTGGCATTCTAGGGAGACAGACACAGTGGGAAGGGGCCCATGAAGAAGGAGGGCTGGGACAGAATGGGAATATTTTTAATATATTTTAAATATGTAAAGTAGTTCAAAGCATTGCTACTCATTTCCTTTTTTAAGTTCCCAATATTTAAGCCCTTCTAACTTTTTACATCTGTGTATTCATTACAGGTGGGGGTGTGCATGCACAAGAATGTGAGCACATGTGCCACAATGCAGGTATGCAAGACAGAGGAAAACCCATGGGAACATTTCTCTCCCTCAACCATGAAGATTTCTGAGATCAATTCAGTCATCACGTTCCTGAAAAGCACTCTTACCCACAGAGACATCCCAACAGTCCCTGTCTCCACTAAATATGATGACAACATTATTTTATACTTTTTCATTAATTATATTCACAATTCTTTTTATGAAATTCCAGTTGTAATTCATCTATCCACATGTTTAGGCTCCCCCTTTAAGCAAAACATAAAATATTTCATTTTTTCTCATAAACACCATGACTTCATGTTTCCAAATTATTTCTCCATATAAAGGAGTTTGACAATGTGCTATCTGTGCTATTTCTCATTATCCCAGATGAGTTCAAAGTCTCTCCGTTCCCTCATTGAATTTCTATTTTGTGCCTTAGCACAGAGCTAAGAACTGGCGTCATTTGACCTATGGATCTTCCTTATTAGTAGCAACAGTTCCTGAACAACATAGGATTTTGTCATGACCCTAAAATGTTCATACTAACTAGTTGAAAGTCAAGTTATAGCATGTATTCATAAAAGAACTTATCTTAGTATGCTGGCTAGAGGAATCTTCTCTGAAAAGACTCCATTAAGTTCTTGAATTTACATAACATTTCATGTATTCCAAGTTCTCCAATTTTGACTCTTTGGAGATGAATTCCTTTTGATCATACTTTGAAATATTGTATTTATCATCAAGAAGTTGTCAAACAACATAGATAATTACCATGGATTTTTCTAGAATAAAACATCTGTGGGAATGCTGAGTAGTTAAATGTGTTATGACATCCTATTCTCATTTTAAAATTTCACTGTTATCTTTTACTTCTTTGTTGAAAGTATTAAGGCATTATCCCATTCATCTGAAAAGATAGCAATGAGGGCTGGAGAGATGTCCTAGTAGTTAAGAGCGCCAACTGCTCTTACAGAGGACCAGAGTTCGATCCCCAGCACACACGTGCCGGCCGAGAACCCTCTTTAACTTCAGTTCCAGGGGAATCCGACACCCTCTTCTGACTTCCATGGCATTGCATGACATGGGCGTGTAAACCTGCATGCAGACAGTATATTCATACACATAAAAAGTAAATAAAATAAAAAGATAACAATGAAACAGTAGGACAAACTGCTATGTAAACTATAGCCTAGCAATTATGAAGGGACAGTATAGCTTCATTTGTGAGACATGCTGTTGGAGGGGATGATAATTGTGGAAACTATGTATATGACAGGGGGGAAGAAGTATATGAACAATATTTGTTCCTTATTTTAATTTTGCTGTGGACCTAAAATTTCAATAATAATAATAATAATAATAATAATAATAATAATAAAATTCTATGACTCTTTTGGGGTCCATTACAGTTTAACAAGAAGTGCACCTCTATAAAATTAGTTAGCTAATCTTTTCCTTTTTTTTTTTTTTTTGTCTTTTTGAGACAGGGTCTCCCTTTAGTCCCAGCTGGCCTGGAGCTCGCTCTATAGACCATGCTGACCTTGAACTCACAGAAATCCGCCTGCCTCTGCCTCCCAAATGCTGGGATTAAAGGCGTGTGCCACCATACCCAGCCTACGATGGTTTTTATCCACCATGTGTGTGCTGGGACTCGAACCAGGGTCCTCTGCAAAAGCAGTTGGTGCTCTTAACCACCGAGCCATCTCTCCAGGCCCAGCTAATCTTTTTCTATGTTTAGAGAAATAGCTGTGGAAATGGCTGTGTCTTTCGAACTCTGTTAACTGTTAAAAAATATTAGATATCAGGCTGGAGAGATGCCCTAGTGGATAAGAGCGCCAACTGCTCTTGCAGAGGACCCGGGTTTGATCCCCAGCACCCACATGGCGGCTGAGAGCCGTCCGTAACTCCAATTCCAGAACTCCATTTCCAGGGGAATCTGATGCCCTCTTCTGACCTCCATGGCATTGCACGACACGGGTGCACAGACCTACATGCAGACAGTACACTCATACACATAAAATAAATAAATAAAATTTTTAAAAAGTGTTGTCGTAAAAAATATTAGATATCAACTGGGATGAAAATAATCATTTAAAGAATGTAAACAAAATGTTAATATGAAATTAGTCTCTGAGCTATACCAGTCATAGACATAGTTTTTTCTAGAAACATTTCAAGGCACGACAATCTCTGAGATCCAGGACAGCCTGGTCCACATAGTGAGATCCAGGACAGCTGTGGTTGCAGAGACCCTGTCAAAAATTATCCAAGTGAATAAGGATTATTTTTCAAAACCTGATTTAAACAATCACATAGACTATTAATGTATTCCTGTTATTTGTAACATTCTACAGATTTTTTAATAATAGGATTTATGTTGCAATATGAAAAAAGTCATGAGGATTGTGTCCTAATTAACAGTCCAGAATATATGTTAATATACCATCCCATAATACTAGATATACTCTGTAAAATTCTTGTCTTGAACTTCTTAGCTTTGTTTCATTTCAACCTTTAACCCAGAATTTACATTTCATCATATTTCACAGAAAAGAAAATGTATTCTTGGAATTGCTAGTAAATCATGTTGACTTGACTGAGTATTTTAGGAAACAGGAGATGTTCATTTTGTGCAATAAATTCTTAATGATTTAATAGACACACAGCAAGTCTTTCCCATGTAAAACTTTCTCTGTATTTCCTGTCTCGTTGAACCCCTTTGCCCAAGCTCTTATTCGCTTCAATTCTCTTCTTAATCTTGCTTTTCCTTTTACCAAAAAGCAATGCTTCCAGCTTCTTATAATCCAAGATATAAAAGAATTTGTGATTATCAGCCTCTTGATAGAATAAGAAAAAACATTTGCCAGTCCACAGTAGCTTTTGAACAACAGAAAATCCTTTTTCATAATTAAATTATAAATCCATATTGATATACAATTTCATTTTTTTCACAAAACACCTATCAAAATGTTATGTAATTTCTTTTCATTTTTAAAGTATTTTATTGTGATCTGTGCATTTCATATGATATATTTTAATCAAATTTAGAGACCCTCCTCCATCTGTGCCTTTGATTCAGTTACACTCTCCCCAATGAATTTCATGAATTCTGTCATATATTTTAAGTCCTTTCTGGTCAAACATTTGTACCCAGATGTTCTTCACTACAAGTTCATCTGCTACAGTCTATTAAGCTTATCTAGAGTTTCTCCCTCAAAGATTTAACTCTCTTCAGTAGGAGATTGGGAGTCTTGGCCTCCCATGCATAGAGGTGGGTGGCTTCTGCCAGACCAGCTCAGGCACAGGGAACTGGGCCACGCACGACTGCCGGGTGGATTGTGGGAGATTGGGAGTCTCCGCCTGCTATGAATAGAGGTGGGTGGCCTCTCCCAAACCAGCTCAGGTGCCTGGTATGAGGGCACAGGCTAAGCAGGCAACCCTCATCCCCACCAACTGGAATTCCAGAGTGAGTGTCCTATAAGCCTGACCACCAACTTAGAGGAACTGGCTGGCAACAGAGGGAGTACAGCATTCAGAGGATTGTTACCCTACCCAGTTCTTGCAGAATAGAAAGGGAAGAGTGAGCTATATCTTCCAATATATAAACAAAATTGAAAGCCTGAAATCTAGACAAGTCAACATTCCATAAACAAAGAGAGTACAATGAAGGCATCTGAAGGAATCAAGGAAAGCAATCCTTCGCACAGTGAAGAGGAATTTTAGATTTGCATTGGAATATGGGCAAAAGGAAACCTACATGCCAATGAAAGAACAGTATGGGAAAAGCGGAGAATAATTCCACACTAAATTCTACTGAGCCTATGGAGGATTCCCACAATGGGACCTCCCTAGAGGTAGCCCAGGACACAGATTGTAGAATAACAATCACAGATATATTCAAAGAAATCATAGAACAAAGGGAAGAGAATGAAAAACTCAGATAAAACCTAGAGGGAAAGAATGACAAACTTGGGAAAGAGCTAAAAGGAGAAAATGAAAAAAACTCTGGAAAGAGCTAGAGGGAGAAAACGACAAACTCTGGAAAGAAGTAGAAACACTGAAAAGATTCCATGCTGAAATGAAAAAAGGAAACCAACCAGCTAAGCAAGGAGCTACAAGAAGAAATTGAGAAGCTCCAAAAGAAAGCAGAAATACTAAAGAAAACACAGAATGAAATGAAAAAGGAAATCAAACACTAATCTAATCAAGAGGAAAGAATGGGAAAAAGCCTCAGAAGCAGAATGGAGGCAGAAAAAAAGAGTATCAGACCTGGAAGATAACACAGAACAACTAAAAATCTCAAGTAAAGACTATAAAAATTTTTTAAAATACACAAGAGTGGAACAACCAGGAAATGTGGGACATTATGAAAAGATCCAACCTCTGCATCACAGGGATAGAGGGACAAGAAGAATCCCAAGAGAATTGTACTGATCAGATGTTCAACAGAATAATAGATGAAAAATTCCCCAAACTAAGACAAACCCACACAAATACAAGAAGCACATCGAATACCAAAAAGACAAGACCAAAAAAGAAACTCCCTGTGCCATATCATAGGTAACACACTAGATGACTAAAACAAAGACAAAATTCTGAAAGCCACAAGAGTACAGTAAGTTACATATAAGGGAAAACCTATCAGAATTACAACTGATTTCTCAGTGCAAACTATGGAAGTAAGAAGAATGTGGACCAAAGCATTCCCAGGGCTAAATGACTATAAATGCCAACCCAGGTTACTGTCACCAGCAAAAATGTCGATTGTAGTTTAAGGAAAGAGAAAAATCTTCCATGACATAAACAAGGTGAAAGAATACATGTCCGGAAAACCAACCCTTCAGAGAATACTTGAAGCAATTCAAAGGACATAGAAGAGGAGAAACTACCCCCAGGCACCTTGAAAGAGTAATTAATAAAAGCCTAACTGTGGAAGTAGAAACCTAGACTAAAACCACAAATGCATAATAAGATGAAAGGAAGCATCTCTCAATTATATCATTAAATATTAATGGACTAAACTCCTCAATCAAAAGGCATAGACTGGGAGAATGGATTAGGAAACAGAATCCATCTATATATGCTGTCTACAAAAAAACAAATCTTACCCTCAAGGATAGGTGCCAACTTAAAGTCAAAGGATGGAAAAAATATTCCAAGCAAATGCTATCAAAAAGAAAGCGGGAGTTGCTATTTTAATATCAGACATAATAGGCTTCAAAGTAGAAGCAATCAGAAGAGACAAAGAAGGCCATTACATCCTTATCAAAGGGAAAATTAACCACGGAGACTTCATGAATATATATGCACCAAACTCCAGTGCACCGATCTTTATAAACACAACTCTACAGGACCTCAAGGCACAGATTAACCCCAGCACACTCATAGTAGGGGAATTTAATACCCCACTGAGCCCCTTGGACACATCAACCAGACAAAGAATAAATAGATAGACATCTGAACTGAACAATACAATATGGCAAATCAACCACACAGACATCTACCAATTATTCCACCTAAGCACCAGAGAATACACTTTCTACTCAGCACCCCATGGAACATTCTCCTAAACTGATCACATACTGGGACACAGAAAAAAAGCTCAAAATATTGAAATAATTTCATCTATTCTATCAGACCACAGTACAATAAAGCTCAATATTAACATCAAGAAAAGCCCTACTACCTCCAGGAACATATGGGGACTAAACAACACACTCCTGAATAATGAATGGTTCAAGGAAGAAATAAAGAAATAAAAGCATTCCTGGAACTAAATGACAATGACAGTGCAACACAACAAATCTACGGGATACCTTAAAAGCAATCCTATGAGGGAAGTTTATAGCCCTGGGTGCCTACATTAAATAAACAGAAAGAGCACAATTTAATGAGCTAACACTGCCGCTAAAAACACTTGAAAGACAACAACAAATGAACCCTAAACACAGCAGACAAGAGGAAATAACAAATACTAGAGCAGAAATCAATGAAATATAAACAAACAGTACCAAAAAATAATCAATAAATCCAAAAGGTGGTTCTTTGAAAGAATAAACAAGATAGACAGACTTCTAGCCCTAGCCCATTTAACCAAAAGAAAGAGAAACTCCAAGTCAATAGAATTTGTAATGAAAGGGGAAATATCACAACAGACAATGAAAAGATCCAGGCAATCATATGGGAATAGTTCAAAAGCCTATACTCCACTAAATTTGAAAATCTAAGAGAAATGGATGAATATTTGAAATCCTGGGAACTAACAAAGCTGAAACAAGAAGAGATTGACAGCTTAAACATACCTATAATACATGAGGAAATTGGCAATGTAATAAGAGACCTCCCAACTAAAACATCCCAGGCCCAGATATTTTCACAGCAGAATTCTATAAAACATTGAAAGAGGTCTTACAACCATTATTACTCAAACTGTTCAGAAGGATACAAGCAGAGGAAAATCTCTCAAATTCCTTCTATGAAGCCAGCATCACTTTAGTATCCAAACCAGACAAAGATACAACCAAAAAGGAGAACTATAGACTCATCTCATTAATGAACTCAGATGTAAAAATTCTCAACAAAATACTTGCAAACCACATACAGACATACCTCAAAAAGATCACCCATCATGACCGAGCTGGATTCATACCAGAGATGCAGGGATGGTTAAACATACAAAAATCAGTAAATATCATAAAACACATAAATAGACTGAAAGACAAAAACCACATGATAATCTCAATTGATGCAGAAAAAGCCTTCAACAAAATTCAACACCCCTTCATGCTTAAAGTCCTTGAGGGAATTGGACTGGAGTGATCGTTCCTCAACATAATCAAGCGATATACAAGAAACCCACAGCCAACATCATTCTAAATGGGGAAAAGTTAGAAAGACTCCCCTCAAAAGTAGGAAATTGGTAAGGCTGCCCCCTGTTGCTACTCCTCTTCAATATAGTGCTTGAAACACTCGCTAGGGCAATAAGGCAAGAAAAGGAAACTAAAAGAGTACTAACTGGAAAAGAGAAAATCAAACTATTCCTCTTTGCAGATGATATGATAGTTTACCTAAGAGATGGTAAAAGCTCCACCAGAAAATTCCTAGAAACGATTAAGTGTTTAAGTAATGTGTCAGGATACAAAATTAACCTAGAAAAATAAGTAGTCCTTCTTTACAACAACAACAACAAGCAACTGAAGAAGGAATACAAGGAGACCTTCCCAATCACGATAGCCTCAAAACCAATAAAATACCTAAGAACAAACCTAACCAAAGACACCAAAGATCTCTACAACAAAAATTATAAACTCCTGAAGAAGGAGGTTGAAGGAGATATCAGAAGATGGAAAGACCGCCCATGATCATGGATTGGAAAAATTAATATAGTAAAAATGTCCATTCTACCCAAATTAATTAATGCAATTCCAATTAAAATCCCCAAAAGATTCTTCACAGGCTTGGTAAAATTCCTTAAATTCATATGGAAAAACAAAAGACCCTGAATAACCAAAGCAACCCTGAGTGAAAAGAGCAATAGAGGGGGGATCTCAATACCAGACTTCAAACTATACTACAGGGCTATAGTCATAAAATCATCCTGGTACTGGCACAAAAACTGAAGATCCAAACTTGAGCACATACAATTTCAGCCACCTCATATTTGACAAGGGGGTCAAAGAGACTCAATGGAGGGAAGCAGCAAATGGTCTTGGCAAAACTGGATCACCACTTGTAGAAGAATAAAAATAAAACCCTACCTCTCACCCTGTACAAAAATCAACTCCAAATGGATCAAAGACCTCGATATGCAACCCAAAACTCTGAAGGTGAGAGAATAGTTGGCAGCAACCTAAAAGACATAGGCTTAGGAAAAGAATTTCTAAATCAGATAGCAGCTGCACAGGAAATAAGTCAATTGACAAGTGGGACCTTATTAAACTCAAAAGTTTCTGTACAGCAAAAGAAACAGTCAGGGAAGTGAAGAGAAAACCACAAAGTGGGAGGAAACCTTCGCTGCTGATACATCTGACAGAGCATTAGCTTCCAGAATATATAAACTACTCAAAAAAAGAGAAGAAAACAAATGACTCACTCAAAAGATGGAGTAAAGAGCTGAGCAGAGACTTCACAAGTGAGGAAATAGAGATGGTTGAGAAACATCTTAAAAAGTGTTCAACGTGGCTAATAATTAAGGAAATGCAAATTAAAACCACTTTAAGACATTATCTCACTCCAATAAGGCTGGATAGGATCAAGAAAATAAATGATACCAAATTCTGGAGTGGTTGTGGGGAAGGGGGAACACTCATCCATTGCTGGTGGGAATGTAAACTCGTACAACCATTATGGAAAGCAGTGTGGAGAACCCTTAAAACACTCAAAATGAGCCTATCACCTGACCCAACCATACCACTTCCTACTCTTCCTACCACATAGATTCATATACAGCCATGTTTATTGCAGGTCTCTTCACAGTAGCTAAGAGCTGGAACCAACCCAAGTGCCTCTCAACCAATGAGTGGATAGAGAAAATGTGGTACTTCTACACAATGGAGTTCTATGCAGTGGTAAAGAAAGACAATATCATGAAATTTGCAGGTAAATGGATGGAATTAGAAGATATTATGTTAAGTGAAGCAACACAGTCCCAGAACACCAAAAAAATGAATGTTATTTCTCATCTGTGGATGCTAGCACCAAGTACCTATTGTGAAGCAAACTGAGCAACATTAATTTTGTATTACTCGTGATCTGAAGACAGCTGTGGTCTTGTATTGTGAATCCCTAGATGGATTCTAGAACTAACCTACCATCTATTTTTAAACTATGGATTTTTGGAATATGATTGTTGGGCATGTATGCATATTTTGGAGTAACATAAAGTTAAAATGGAAAATGTGAATCAAGAAATATGATGTGGAAATAGCACAAAGTTTGTTTTCAGAAGATATAATTTTAGTATAGGTGCGATGTATCAGACTAGTGTAACAGCCTTTCTGGGTGCTTAATGACCATACTTAATGCCCCATGCCAATTTGGCCAAGGGACATAAGGAATAACTTTGTTCCTTGCCCTCAGAGGTTAACTAAGACTCAGGGGACTATGCATGGGGTCATCTCTTGAAATGTCCTGCAAATGTGGGTCACCAGTCTTCCTGTGTAGGGAGAACTTTGACATTCCCTAATGGGACTTCATCCAGTGTCCAGTTTTTAAAGAAGAAAGTCTGCTCTTGCTTCAAAAAGGGAAGCCTTGTCTAGCAAGACCTGATTTTTGTCCTTGAGTGGATGTAACTGGTAAATGAAAAGCTGAACAAAAGGAGCCAGGGGCTCCCACCCCACCCCCCAAAAAATCCAAGTGAGCCCTGAGGACCAGATCCTCAACTGACCTTGGGCTAAATGTGTGTTAAGCATCCAAAAGGAAAGTATAACCAGAAATAAATCATCAGGAAGGAATGAGAAATTGTACTTCATATATAAAACTTGAGATCTTAGTAAATAGACAAAAAGGGGGAAAAAAAGAGAGAGCACTGTTGCTTGGCCTGTCTTCAATTCTTACTGGCAAGTGCATCTACTCTGTGGCTTCCACTGCTTTTGCCATTTTTTGAAGATATGAGACACAGCTTTTTAACCCTCCAATATGGACTGAAGACTCATGTCTCTCCAAGAATCCTCCAAACATTCAATGCCATATGGGGACTGCTGAGATATCCAGCTTGTGGACTGAGCAGCTACTGGGATTTCAGCCTCATCAGAGTATAGCCTGCCATTGTTGGACTATCCAAGCTGTATCATGGAGGCCAGTACAGGAAGATCAGGACAGGACATTTTCTTACTGAACCTCATTTGGGTGACCATCGGAGGGAGAGACCACAGTTTGGAGCTTGTTATAAACTTTTTTTAATTTTATTTTATTTTTGTATGTGTATGAATGTACTATCTGCATGTAAGTCTGTGCATCCATGCAATGCCACAGAGGTCAGAAGAGGGTATCAGATTTCCCTGAAACTGGAGCTAAAGACTGTTTTCAGCCGCCATGTGGGTGCTGGGGATCGAACCCGGGTCCACTGCAAGAGCAGTCGGCGCTCTTAACCACTAGGCTATCTCTCCAGCCTGCATGTGGATTTCTTTTGTTGTTTGTGATTCTAGTATGAAACTCAACAAATCTTCATTTGTTGGTATTCTCCATGATATGAACAGATTCGCTTCTCTCTGATGTCACTAATTCCTCTTGACTGAATCTGTTGTTGAAACTCCCATAAATATATATTTTAGCCCTCAAACTTCTGTTTGACAATTTTACAAAATAATTGATATTTTTGTCAATCTTGTTTATGCATTGATTGCCAAACACATTTCCTGTAGCTATCAATATATCTTATCTCATCTCTCATTGAATTTTAAGATAATTGCCTTGGATTTATCATCAGATTTCCACCTTGAGGGACTATTACTGGGGTTCTATTAGTCTCTCTTCATTTCATGAGTTTCATTTGATTCTCAGTCATGAAGTCTTAAATTAGTGCCTGTACATTTGAAGACTCAAACACTCCTGTTCTTTATATGTGGGTAAAGATATTTTTCTACTTGGTCTTTGAGCTGCTATGATGGACTTTAGGATGATAGTCAAGCCGGGCTTAAGCCTGATGGTATGGGCTACTGCTAGACCTACCTGATATCCCTAGTTGCAGGCCTGTAATTGGGGTTTGAATAGGTGTGGATTCTGACTGGTCTCTTGGTTGCCTGCACTTTCCTGAAGTGCCTTGATAAATAGAGGCATCACTGAGAAGAAGATTCACCCCAAAATGTGCAGATAGCAAGTTCATTGCTAGAGACTCCAAATGTCTGTGCCTTTCTGCAGTCTGCGGGAGGCAGTGTGCTTTATCATTGAGCAGGTACCTGAGTTGGAAGTAGTGAAGTTAAACTGAGGTTGAGATGACTTAGAATTATGTCCCAGAATTATCTGAGCTTTCACATCAAAGACCAATATCAAGAGGGTTTCCTCTAGGTTTAGAGAGGGACACTTGTCTCTTGGCTCAACTTCAGATGAATGGAATTTTGTTTCTTTGAACTAAAATTCCATTTCTTTTCAAATTCAAAATGAATCATTTTTCATTCCTGTTTAAATTATTGTTGTTATGGGGTAATTTAAAATATTTATTTCCTTCATTGATTTATTTATTTCCTTTGATTGCACTGTAATGGGTCATGTGTATCTACAAATCCATCCATTTCTTTTAGTTTTTCCACTTTAGTGAAATAGAGATTTTAAGTTCATGTTCTTATGGTTCTATTGATTCCCTCAGCCCCCATTCTAATGCTTCCTTTTTCATATGTAATTTTATTAATTTTGGTGATCTCTCATTTTCTTTTGGTTAATTTGGCTAAAGGTTTGTCGATGATTCTGTCCATCTTTTCCAAAGAACCAACTCACATACCATTTAATCTTTGTATGTTTAAATTTCTATTCCATTCATTTTTAAACATAATTTTGATTATCTCTTCCTTTCTACTGTTTTTAGGTATTGGTTGTTCTTATTTTCCCAAGACCTTTAAGCACATCAATAAATAATTTGAAATCTATTAATTTTTTATGTAGACATTTAATTATATATAATCTTCCATCTTAGGACTTCCTTTGTTTTCTCCCTTGTTTTTCTGTAGGTTGTATTTCCATGAATTTGTATACTTTCTCTAGTATTTGTTGCTGGTTATATCCAGCTTTATTCTTTTGTGGTCAGATAGACTGTAGGATGCTATTTCAATTTCCTGTATTGTTAGGACTTTTTTTTAATCCTAATAAGTGATAGATTTTTGAGAAATTTCCATGGAGTATTGAAAAGAGTGAATATTCTTTTTTGTTTGGGTAGAATGTTCCACATATATCTGTTATATCTATTTGTTTTATGATGTCATCTAACACCAGACTTCTCTGATTATTTTTGGTTTGGATAAGCATTCCACCAGTGAGAGTTTTTATTGAAGTCTCCCACTATCACTGTGTTGGGATCTGTAGTTTTATGTCTAGTACTTCTTTTATAACAACCCATTTATAAATTAGGACATAAAAAACTAAACAGAATTCTCAGATATGAAACACAAACGGCTGAGAAATATTTTTTAAGCTCAAACATTTTTAACCATCAGAGAAATGCAAATAAAAACTAGTTTAAGATTTCATTTTATCCCAGTCAGAATGTCTAAGATTTAAAAAAAGTCAACAAATGCTAATGCGGGTATGGGAAAAGTAGAACAGTTATTCACTGATGATAGGGAAGTGCAAAACAGTACACCCACTATGCAAATCAGTGTGGAAGTTCCTCAAAAATCTAGAAATAGGTCTAACTCATGATCAAGCCATACCATCCTTGGGCATATATATACCCAAAGGATTCCATATGCTTCTACAGCAATATTTGTTCAGCCACATTCATTGCTGCTGGTTCTCAATGGTCAGAATATGGAGACAACCTAAATTTTCATCATCTGGTGAATGAAAATGTGCTTCATTTACACAATAGAATACTTATTCAGTTGTTAAGAAAAATGAAATTATTAAATTGGAGGTAAGTAGATGATGCTGGAAAAATTATCCTGAGTGAGGTAACCCACAGTCAAAAAGACAAATGTCCTGAATTATCTCAAATGTGAATTCTAGCTTAAAATTTTTCCATAGGTCTTTTTCATTTGGAAAACCCAAAGGGGTTAGATAACCAATCAGGGGCCATTGGGGAGGGGATTTTCAAAGAATATAGATAGTATGTGGTGATACAAATGAGGAAATAGGAAGTGTTAAATTGGGTAGGGGATGGGAGGACAGGATACAGGAAAGAATATTGAGAGGAAAAACTAACACTAAAGGCCTTTTTTTAAAAGATTTTTTTAAATTAATTTTATTTATTTCAGTATGTGTATGAATGTACTGTCTGCATGCAAGTCTGTGCACCCGTGTCTTGCAATGCTGCGGAGGTCAGAAGAGGGTCTCGGATTCCCCTGGAACTGGAGTTCTCCTGGAATTGGAGTTTCAGATGGCTCTCAGCCGCCATGTGGGTGCTGGAGATCGAACCCGGGTCCTCTGTAAGAGCAGTCGGCGCTCTTAACCGCTAGGCCATCTCTCCAGCCCCACACTAAAGGCCTTTTAAGAAAGTCATAATGAAACCTACTACTATGTAGAATTTTCCTAAAATGTGCGCGCGTGTGTGTGCGCACGTGCGCGTGTGTGTGTGTGAGTGTGTGTGTGTGTGTGTGTGTGTGGTGGCTGAATTAACTCTGCTTTGTCCACTTAAAGGTCATTCTTAACTGAAGGCCACATAACAAATTCCAGACAGCCCTGACCTCTCCCTTTCTCAAACCTCATTAGAGAAGCTTCTTTTGGCAGTAGATGGCAATTAACACAGAGGCCCACAACTGGTCAACATACAGAAAATAAGAGACAGAGGAATTCTCAGCCCTAAATGGCACATTCATCCCATCCCCCATCTTCTCAAGGCTCAAGGATCATTGGGAAAATGGATGTAAGAGGTAGAGGTGGGGAATGACTACAAAGAATTAGTGTTATCTGGATACAACAGTACAGTTTCTTATATGGATACAAAGTGGATCTAACAGCATGCAGATTCGTGTAAACTCAAGCAAGACAAAATTCCAGCATGGAGTGGGCAGGTGGGCACTCAGACCTATCCTTAGCTGGGAAAGGAAAACTCAGTTCTGTTTGACAATCGATTGCCATACCAGGGAAAGACAGTTTTCTTTAAGGGTGTATCCCCTGGTGGGATGACCATACTCCAGGAGATAGCTTCACATACAAAGTGGACTTGATGGGCTTTTGAAAAAGAAGACAGGATGTTAGATAAATTATAAGGTTGGGGTGGATCTAGGAAGAAATGTAGGAAGGAGTGAATGTCTTGCAGAGGACCCGGGTTCCATCCTCAGCACCTACATGGCAGCTGAGAACAGTCTTTAACTCCAGGTCCAGGAGAATCCAACACCCTCTTCTGACCTCTGCAGCATTGCATGACAGGGGTGCACAAACCTACATGCAGACAGTACATTCATACACATAAAAAATAAAATTAAAAAAATAGTCAAATACATTGTATGAAATTCTCAAAGAATTAATTAAGGTATTCTCTTGTAAAATTGGTAAAACTGCCTTCTTTTTTTTTTTTTAATACTTTTTTTTGGTCTTTTCGAGACAGGGTCTCCCTGTAGCCCCAGCTGTCCTGGAACTCACATTGTGAACCAGGCTGGCCTTGAACTCACAAAGATCCACCTGCCTCTGCCTCCCAAGTGCTAGGATTAAAGGCGTGCGCCACCACACCCAGCTAAAACTGCCTTCTTTAATTGACTAATGGGCATAGAAACTGTGAAAAGGATTATTCTCTATTCAGAACCAAATATAATGCTAAAGTCTCCTTAAGCTATGCACTTAAGCAAAATATATTAATACAGGAGCTCTGACATCAACAATGGATTATCCTACCAAGGAGATGTTGGCCAGGGGATCCAAGGCCCCCACAAAAGGTAAAGGCTCCTTGCCTCCAAACTGGGATATCTGCAGGAAGAGAGGTGATAAGGCCCTGCTGTTGAAGACCTGATATGAACATGGGAAAGATGTATGGAGACCGCACTTGCAAGAATACAGATGGTCTCTGGAATGCCAGAGAGTGTTACCAAAGGCCACTAAACCAATAAAGCAAATATATGTCTCCTTGAGTCAAGCAAGACTCCTCCGTCAGCACCAACTACACCTCATCTGCCTGGAAATACTGTGCAGCAGTGGCAGCCATATGTCTATCCCAAATCTAATTGGCTATTAGCTCTCTCCTTGGAGAAATAACCCACAGCTGATGCCACAAGCTTACATCCTCTAATGGTTAGGAAATGTTATAAGCCACACGAAGACCCTGTCATACTTAACAGAAGAAAATGTAATTCATGTATTAACATACCATCCAAACATCTGTGTCTATACCAAAGTAGCCTACCATAACAATTAGTGCTGTTTAAATACCTATCTAATTGCGTGTGCTTCATTAGTAGGATCAAAAGGCTATATATTATACTGTTTAAATACCTATGTGTCTAATTGCGTGTGCTTCATTAATAGGATCGAAAGGTTATGCCTGGACAAGCTGGCAGCCCATGAAAGAAAACAGCCAGAATTTGAGCTAGAGACCAAGACAACAAGGTCCAAGAGAAAAGTAGACTGTTTTGGCTTCTCATCCACCTGTCTGTGCGCCCTTTTCTAAGCCTAGGGAACAATCTGCAGGAAGAGGGGGCATGGTAGACATTAAGGGCTGTGATTGGGGTTGAATAGTGAAACAACAACAACAATATAGACGGACACGTGCATTTGATCAACTTGTTTGAACAGACAAGCCCCCCCCCGCTGGATGTGGGACCCATGAGCTATGTAGGTTTGGGCACACAAACTGCTTGAAAATTGGTTTTACATGAAGGATGCTTGTACTCACAGATTATCACTTATTGTTAAAAAAAATGAAAAGAAAACAAAACAAAAAAACAGAGAAAGATGCAGAAAAGTTACAGCAGAATGCATGATCTGGGATGGGTAGGGGTGGGGTGGGGGGAAAGGGAAGGGGATATATGCCTGAACTGAATTGGAAAATGATGTATGAAATACACAAAGCATCAATAAAAAATCATTTGAAAAAGTATTAAAGGCATAAAAATCATTTTCAAAATGAAAAAGGGCTTTGGGAGCTAGTCTCTCAGACCATAGCTGAGAGGACCCAGAGCCCAGTCATAAGACCATTTTTTTTTTCAGCACCTTCTGTGAGACTAAATCTGTTTTCCCTGCAGGGAAGAAAACACGTGTTAGTCCTCCACACCCTGGAGGTCAGGGCATTTCTCAAACTGCACTGAAAGAACGGAAGTTCAGTTTCAGGGTCATATCAGGGGTCCACAACTAGAACCAAGATTTATAGTCTGGTTACCCAAGGCTGTTAGAGAAGATGATTCAAATAGCCCTGTCAAATGGTGCTGTGGTAAAATGGGGCAGAACTAAAGTTGACAGGCCAACGTGGTTCTGAACCTGGGACCATATTACATAAGCGCAGAGCCTCCTTGTGGTTCTGTCTTCTCCAAATGGCCATCCTAGGTCCCAGGCTTCAGGAGGCTTTTACTACCTCCTACCTGAATCACAAAGATCTCAAAAAGCCTCTTTTACCTGCGGATGGTTATGAAATTGGTATTGCTGTGAGGAGATACAAGTGGAAAAAAAGTCCTAATGTTTAATATCTTGCCAGTAAAAAAACATTTGCTCATTAATAGTGTTACTTTTTCAATTCTGGGACCTCTATACACTATCAGTCTTTTTGTGCTTTGTGAAGACAATTAATTCAATATATATTGAATGAATATATATATATATTGAATTGTAAAATGATATGCAATAATTAATCAATAAAAGGACTGCATAGCATTTTATAATTCGATGGCTCACAGTTTTCTGACATCCATTTTTATTCTTTTTTCTGCATTCCTTTGATCATATATTACTGTAAAGTATACATACATATCCTTTATCCATATACCAAAGCTTCCTAACTCTGAAAATAAACGGTACCTTAGACCTGGAGTATGTGAATTGGAAGAACAATCCAAACTAATTTCTAAAGAACATTGCCATGAAATAGTTTTCTTTCTTCATCTTTCTAGAAATATAGAAATCTACATTCTCTCCTAATCCCCATTGCTGTGACTCTAAGGCCTGAAAATCTACTGCCACAGGGATTATGTGGGCACTCTCACCATGGGCTGCACCTTTTGCAGCTCCCTGTGAATGCCAACCAGAGGGATGGCTCAAACGAACGTTGTCAAAAACTTCCAGTACCTGCCTAAATCGTGCCTTTTTCCCGTCCTTCTTGACATTTGTAGACTGTTGCTATCAAGATTCAATTTTCTTTTATTTATTTATTTTTTATGTGTATGAGCATATTGTCTGCATATAGGTTGGTTCATCCACGTCATGCAATGCCACAGAGGTCAGAAGAGGGCATGGGATTCCCCTGGAACTGGAGTTAAAGATGGTTCTTAGCTGCCATGTGGGTGCTGGGAATAGAACCCAGGTCCCCTGCAAGAGCAGTCGGCAATCTTAACCGCTGAGCCATCTCTCCAGCCTGATTTCTTTTAAAATGAGATTGATTTAATTTTTTGATTATTTGTGTCCTGACTTAATATATTTTGTATCTTAATTACCTATTATTAAAAAATAAATAAATAATTAATAAAAAGTCAGTTATTTCTAATGTAATGACTCAAAGCATTTTACATAGTTTATGATGTATTTTATAATGGAGTTATAATGTAAAATTATTTATAAATATGCACCTACTTAGATTTTCTTCTGTAGGGCTTATAGTTGTAAGAGTAATAAACAATAATTTAAGCTCCATAATATTAACTTTTGTGATGTATCATGTACGCTCCATAAAAATGTGGATAAGTTTCAGTGAAACCACCCAACGTAAGTCGCCATGCCAGAATTGCAGGTTTTGTAACTATATATAATGCAAATCATGATATATATATATATATATATATATGATATCAATCCCATATACAAATATATATGCAGCTATATCATATTATATTCTAATAATATGAAATGGATTTAATTCACCACTATCCAATTTCATGTATTAAAACAATCAGCTTAAGAGAAAAAATACAATAAAATAATTAACTAAAAAATAAGTAAATAAATAAATAAAATGTATTATGTAAGCAAACATTAAAAAGGAAGAGAATTTTCAGGAGCTTCGGAAGGAAAATAATAATTAGAGGGCTTTTATGATGAAGTTGGACTTTACTTTCTTCTCTCATTGCTGCAGAAAAGACCTTGTAGTGTCTGGGAGTATAATGTGACGTTTAATGTGCAGTCCTACTGATTGAAGAAGAGTCAGGAAGGAGGGGTTTATTTTTGCTTTGCTTTGCTCTGTATTCATTTTCCCTGTTGCATAAGCTGCTTATCGACATTAATTTTAGCCTCTGGAGATGTTTTGCATAACACAGAATTATAATCTGGTGTCTAAAATAGTTGCAAACCATAGTTTCAAATACATTAAGAAGATGAATCATTTCCTTAGCACGAGCCACCATGTTATTTGAAATGATTACTTATGAGGCAGAAGCAATGCATAATTAAAGCATCATCTGACATACAAAAAGGAAATCAATGGAATTAAAATAACGAGTGATTCTTCTGTTGTTCATGGAAGATGAGAGAAATCTGCAGCTCCTCATTTTTCTTCTGAAGTGAATGGGGCTTGAATACCATAACTATATATTCCAAAAAGCAAGTGGAAATATTTCAGCATCAAAAAGGAAGAAATGTGCTGGGAACAATTTACATCAGTTTGGATTATAAATCTCTTTAAAAGCATTTGCTGGGTACACATTATGACTTCTGAATCTTATTTTCCTGTTTGATTTTGATTTGAGCTTGTGTATGCACACAGGCTGACATTCCCTCTTTACTTCTCTTGAAATAGCTTCAAAATCAACATTCTTGCCAATTATACATACCAAGAGAAATAGGGAAAAGATTCTAATAATTTCCAACACATTCAAGTTTATAAAATTCTTGGTCCTGAGTTTTTGTTCAGGCTTTTAATCTTGAAAACTACACAAGTACCACCATGAATACTAATGGAATGCGATGGATGGAAGTTATCAGTTATGATCTCTAGTGAGAAACATAGCTGTGTATAAAGTGTACAAAGTAATGGTCTGGCTTAATGAAGCGTTCTTAAAGAAAAGCTCTTTGCATTCAAATTCAAGCAAGTTATGAGAGACCTAGTAAGTAAAGAAAGTGACATTTTTCAGCTGGGGAGAGTTCACAGACTAGCATAGGGAGTACAGCCACTAATGTAGGGACTCCCCTCACACACACTAGAGACAATGTTTACTGAAGGAAGTTTGGACAAAGCAACATGGGAATTGAGACCTTACAGTGTAGGAACAGAAAGTATAGCATTGTAGTCAGATGAACTTAGTAAGATTTGGATCAGCAATATTTTTTTCTTCAATCCTTAAGTTTGTTTACAGTTAATTCACTCAGTGCATATGTGTGTGTGTGTGTGTGTGTGTGTGTGTGTGTGTGTGTGTGTGTATGTGTTTGGGGTGTATTCATAAATGTATGCATAAATATGTAACAATAATTATCAAAGAAGAACCCCAGCAATTAATAAGGAGTGGGGAGGATGGAAGGACTTGGGGAGGCACTTGGATGGATAGAAATAATGCAAATATAAATATATGAAAATCTCAAAAATGAAATTGGAAAGTATCAACTATCAAAATATTTGAAGATGCATGGGTTCTTATGAAAACATCTCAGGACTAGAGCTTCATCTTTCTGCTCTCTTTGGCTAGGTGCTTCACTCAACAAGTCATTGATTTTTGATGGAAAGTCTTTTGGGTGGTTTTAGAATTCACTAATTTGGGGACCAAGGTATTTTGTGTGGCATTGCAGTGAAATGAAAGTATTGGTCAAATGTCATACATTCATGGCAGCTAAATCATTCGCTTAAACTGACAAAACTCAGTGTGCAATAGGCTGCTGAACCCTGAGGAACATGTCAGTGGAGGCTGCAAACTAAAACGATATGTAGGAATTAAAAGACACTTTGTCAAAAGCCAGACTTGGTGGTGTGGTGTGTATTTATAAACTCAGCCCTAGGGAGGAGGTGGTGGTGGGTAGTCCTGGGACTCAATGTCCAGCCCCATCTACTAGGTGAGTCCCAGGCTAGGGAGAGAAATTTTCTGTTTTGTTTTGGTCAACATCCATCAGAGGATCAACACTCAATGCCGTCCGCTACACTCTGTATGTGTGTACACATACATTCATCACGTGCATGCATACCTCTACTCATGTGCATCCCCATGCATAATGTCCCCCACCCACATCTACACCCATATACACATATATACATACACAGAAGAGACTGACATTTATTCAGGCATATTGCATTTACTCAGAACCTTGCCAGGCCTCCTCTATCATTCAAAACCCCTCTGATACCTGTATTATGCCCTAAAACTTTTCCAAATTCATCTCAAGTGAAAGTGATTATCAGATGAAATGTGCATTTTGATCTTATCTGCCAATGTATTTGATAAGGAATCATTGATTTGAGCAAAAGACAAGGATAAACTTAGCCATTCACTTTGTTACACAGGCATGTGGATTTTTCCTCCAATTTTCTTTTTCAGTTCTCACAATGAGCCTCTACAGAAAAGTTATTTGAATTGAATTTCTATGTCTGTCTTTTGGGGGTACAAGAAAGAATGACATCCTTGAAGTATTTTTACATTTCAACTGTGTGATATATAACCACAAAATCACCATGACACCTAACTATAAACACCTGTATCTCACTTGATCTTCATGCTAGACGGCAGGATTTTGTTCCTCACAGTTCACAAGGCATCCAAAGATAAAGAGGCAGCAGCTACTTCAATACATTCTTCTCCTAGACGAGTACTGCAGCTCCCAGTATTGTGAGCCATACTCTGTGATACTGCTGAAGGTTTCATCTCAGTGCTTGAACACTGTCCCAATTTCCTATGCCTTTCTGGATAACTTAAGTCACTTGGCATCATATAATATTAGCAATTCACAGAACGATATTTCTTCAAGTTAAAGGAGAGACATAGAAAGTGAACACACTCTGAGAGCTATTGTAAATCCAGTAGAGTCCACCATTTTACATAAAATGTTAATATCCCTCACATTCTCAGAAAGAAAGCTTGCTTCATTCAAAGAATCCCCCAAAGCCTTATTCAAACTTTGGATCATTGTTTAATGTCCTTGTGATTCAAAAACCCATCAATTCAAAAGAAAGTTAATCCATCCATGTGTATTTGGCTGTTTACAGTGACACACATGAGTTTCCCCCCATTGAGTGGGCTTTAAGTCTAATTAGGTAGGTATTGATAGCCCCCAAGATAAAAGTGCCACTACTGCTCCAATGTCATATGCTGTGCCAGTCAGTCATAAATTTGGGTGTAAAGGGAAAGGAGCTTGAGAGAGGTGAGGTCATAGCAGACTGGTATTATCAAGGGAGAAACAGGCAAAATGGTGACACTTTAAGGCATGGAGGGTGGGTTAGAAAGGGAAAGAGTGAGAGACTAGTGTAAATAATGCCTAGCTAGTGTAGAAAACCAGAGGGAATCATATTATTTAACATCTTAATGACAAATACACATACAATATACATGAGTTCATGTATATAGCTGAAGTCTCCAGAACAAGAAACAGTGCCAGGGAGAAATCTTCCTTTGAGTTATTGGCCAGGGTAATCCAAGAAACTCCCAAAGTTACACAGGTATTGTCACAGCCTTTGATTGCCTCACAGAAGTTGGTAAGGAGGTAAGACCCTGTTGCTGAAGACAGGGCATACTGCAGAGACCAGGTTTGGAGCAGTGGAGCTGAAGGAAACCTGGAAGCCACTTCCCCTTATTAAGGCTAGGTGTTGTAGCTTTGGAGAGCACTATGCAAGCTACAAAAGGAAAACATCAATCAATGGTCCAAAACCAGGTTGCGAATTATCTTCTTTAAGGAAGTGACTCTAGATAGGCTGAAATCCAGTCGATGAACTTGCACCAAGGGGCATCTGGGCACAAAAACTTGACTTGATAACTCTTAACATATACGACATATATATGATGTGTGAAATCTGGAAGGGGCCTTTTGGCAGAGAGGAGGAGGAAGGGGACTAAATGTGATTAAAATGTATGAAATTCACAGAATTCAATCCAAAATACATTAATAATAAAAGAAAAGCATCTTTAAGAATTAATGTGGTATTTGGGTTTTTTTGGTTTTGTTTTTGTTTTTGTTGGTCTTTTTGAGACAGGGTCTCCCTGTAGCCCCAGCTGCATGGAACTCACTCTGTAGACCAGGCTGGCCTTGAACTCACAAAGATCCACCTGCCTCTGCCTCCCAAGTGCTAGGATTAAAGGCATGTGCCACCACGCCTGGCTTAATGTGGTATTTGTTAGAATTTGACTTCACTTATCAGAATATTCCTCCCTCAATGTTGTAAGCACCCACAGTACACAGGACATTATTATTATTTTGACCAATTTTGGTTTTAATATCACCTCTTGTAAATCCAATATTGTCCACCATTTTACATAAAAAGTTAATACTCACATTCTCAGAAAGAAAGAATGTTCTCTGTTATAAAAGCAGAGAACATTCTATTTCAATTATTTAGTAATGGGAATGAGACTCATTGGGCGAGTTGATAGTTTTCATAACCATCTCCAGTTGTATTTGTAAAAGATAGTGGTACTTGCAAATTTTCCATGCTTGTCCATGAATCACCTCTAAAATCTGAGCTTGAACAATTTATTAAACAGAAGGAAATTATTGGAATAAAAATAAAAGTAAATTTAAAAAGACGGGTGATATAAAGAGATATGATATATGCTTGATAGATGATAGATAGATGATAGGGGATAAATAAATTGATACATAGATGATTATAGATGATAGATAGATGAAAATAGACTGACTCTAGAAAATTGTACAATATAACATTATAGATGATAATCAGGGAGCTATTTAGAAAGTATATTTAATAGATACATACGTATAATAATATTGTACCTAAGTGTGTGAGAAACTATAAGCTATTTTATAGAATAGGAAAATGTCAAGAAGGAGGGCAATGAATAAGAAATAAGATATTATTTTCTACCTCTGTTGTCAATTAAGAGCCACAGGAGGAACTTAAAATAGAGAGAAATGACATTTGCAGTAACAGTGAAGTACAAACAGGATTTTTAGTGAATGAATTGTTAAAAATGACTCATCACATAAGGTAACTGGAGAAAAAACTTAGAATTTTTTATGTATTAGGTATGGAATCAGTGGCTAAAATGAATGAGACAGAGTCAGTTATTATCTTGAGATTATCCTGAAATGTATATTCCAGAAATTCAAATTTCTATGACTATATTAAAAAGTTTCTGAAACTTGTAGATTAAATATATGAACAGGAGAACAGAATAAGAATTAGTCACAACTAAGGTTTCAATTCATTCTCCTTAGAAATAAAAACAAAAACAAAACATAGTGTAGCTCAAATGTATAAATAAATAAATAACAAAATACTGATGTTTTATCTTGAGGACAGTGGTCAAGTTCATTAAAATTCAACTAGAAAATATGTTTGAAATTTAGTCCATCATTAATTTAATTTCTATTCTATCACTGGACAAAGGGATCCAATCATTTTTCAAAAGTGTTCCAGTGGAGCAGAGTATATTTGAAACTATTTTAAAAAACTGGCCAGCTCTTTTAGAGTATAATTTATTATTCAGTCTTTGGAAGTAAAGAGAAAGTACCTGATGTCTGTGGCAAAAAAAGGATTCATGGCTTCTAGTTAAGAGGATGGCCCCATTCTAAGGACAAATCATAATAACAGGGAGAGAGGGAGAGGGAGAGGGAGAGGGAGAGGGAGAGGGAGAGAGAGAGGGAGAGAGAGAGAGAGAGAGAGAGAGAGAGAGAGAGAGAGAGAGAATAATTCAAGCATGCAAAGAAGCCTAACTATATTGAAAGAAATGGCCTAATACTAAAAAAGAAGGATTTTGGTAACACAGTTAGGAAGTAAAACACAAATCCAGAGTGTACATCCCCCATTGACAGGTAAGGAGGTAAGAATAGCTTTGGCCCTACACCTATCAGCACCACTGCATTTGCCTTGGGTGTTTTCTTTGACTAATTTCCACAGAGAAAGAAACCATCCACAGTAAACCGAATTATTTGATGTCACCACCCAAGATTTCTTGTCCTAATTTCCAGGTTCATAAATATGTGAAGGTTTCACATTATGAACATGTTACTTTACATAGCCATGATTGTGTTATATGTGATTAAATTTGGTAATCAGATGGCTTTATAATAAGATCAGGTGGATTACTTGGGTGAATGTAATATAATAACCATGATTAATTTAAAAGCAAAAGGTTCTTTCTGGGTATAAAAAGAATTCAAGAGAAATCCACACTACAAGAGAGATTTGGCATCTCACTCGAGGTCACATGGAAGGAACACAGGCAAGCTCTATAAACTAACTGACAGTCTACAAGGAAACAGGAAACTCAGTCCTATAAGCTCAAAGAAATTCTTCCCTAAACTACAAGAACATCAGAAAATGATTTACCCCCCCCCAAGAGTCTCCAGATAAGAATTCAGACTAGCTTTTTCTTTGATTTCAGTCTTCAGATTCCCTGGAGTATATACCCAGCCCAGCACATCTATACTTCTTACCAATGAAACTAAGAGTTAGGAATTGAGTGTTATTTTACACCACTCAGTTGTAGTACTTCAATATGTCCTGAGAAAAAACAAATACACCATAGCCGCATCACTTCAGTTTTTCTGTTGACTTGTTTTCAGACAATATATTAACATACACATGAGTGAAAGAAGTTATATATCAAGTTAATAATTTGGGTTATTCTGAGCTTTTCACCAAAAGTTTGCAATAAAGGACACATTAACTAAAATCTTAATGCGATATTCCTTTGAAATATAATGAAAAGAGACTAGTTAGAAAAGTTCCTGGAACTAACTTAGTTTGCTTTCTGTTGTGGTGATAAACACCAAGACCAAAGGCAATTTGAGGAGAATAGTGTTTATTTTGGCATGTAGGTTACATTTCATCACCATGGGAAGTCAGAGAAGGAGCTCAAGGCCAGAACTTGGAGGCAAGAACTGACATTCAGCTACCTTTTTTTTTAGGTAAGAATGAAGTTTTGAATTTATTTGTTCATGGTATGTTAAGAGTCTTCATAGAAATAAAATCATAAAAAGTCATTTCTTGACCAGTTAATTTTTCTTTACATTACAAAACATGTGATCAAGGGTAATTCATACAGAATCATATAAATTCAGGTTTAAAAACACAATATCCATGGGCTGGAGAGATGGCCTAGCGGTTAAGAGCGCCGACCGCTCTTGCAGAGGACCCGGGTTCGATCCCCAGCACCCACATGGCGGCCGAGAACCGTCTGAAACTCTAATTCCAGGAGAACTCCAGTTCCAGGGGAATCCGACACCCTCTTCTGACCTCCGCGGCATTGCACGTCACAGGTGCACAGACTTGCATGCAGACAGTACATTCATACACTACAGAAATAAAAAAAAAAAAAAAAAAAAAAATTTTTTAAAAAAAATAAAAAAAAAACACAATATCCATCTTGGAAATTCCTGCCAAATTCGGCCTGAGAAATTTATCTCATATATTAAATAGCAAACTGTCATGCATAACTATATAAAGCTCTCTTCTTAATTTATTATTTTGTAAACCTTAATGGATCTAGACAGCCTGATTTTAAATGAATGGTTCCTTTAAAGAAATAATGGCAGTTATATAATAAATACATAAAATTTCATGATTACTTGTATCCTTACATAATACAATTTACTTAGTTTTCAATACTCATATTACCATATAGATTTCTAACCTTAGATACTAAATATTATAATTTATTTTATTCTCTCCGATGGTAGAAATTTTAAAAATAAGACCATACCTTCAGCATTTTTTTCAAGTCTGTTTACACAGCTCTGTATTAGATTCAGAATATAAACATGTCATAATGGAGTTTGAAAACATGCTTTATACACTCTACAGTGGTTAAGGGAAAAGGCCAGCCTCATCAGGGTGCCAAATGTCCTGCTTGGCATATTCTTCACTGATCCATGTTGATAGCTTCTCACAACCTCACACATCTATCTGGATAGAACCAACCAACCATATCCATGGGGTATGTCAGAAAGAGCTGACATTTAGGTTCCTCTTGCTAATTGGCAACTACAGAGCTGATGAGGCTGTTCCAAAAACTGTCCCCAAAGCATTCAACTCCAGTAGTGGCTGATGCTACTGAATAGATGCATCTTATTTATACATTTTATTGAGCATTTATACATTTCAAACAATAGTTCTTATTCATATTTAGAGCACCCCCCATCCATGCCCCCTTGCCTCTTACCAAACCTCATGTATTATGCCATACATGTTAAGTGCCATCCAGTCAGCCATTTGTACCTTTTTTGTCCTTCAGTGAAAATCCATCCACTGGAGTCTAGTGAGTCTATCTACTGAGCATAAGCAAGGCATATGCTCAGCTCCCTAACTCAATAGTAATCAGTCTCCAACAGTTTCCAGTCTACAGCTAGCCCAACACCCATTTCTCTTGATCCACTCTGGACCTTTGTCGAATTGAGGTGCCATGGGTCCTTTGCTCCATAACATTATTGCCACAAGCTTCCAGTAGCTTGAACGTGTCTGTTTCTCTACATTAATGAACCAGTCCTGACTCTTACAATCTTTCCACCTCCACTTCTGCAATGGTCGCTGAGCCAAGGATGAGTGAGATTTAATGAGTCTTATTCAGGAACACACACTCTGAAGTCTCTTAGTCTTTAAAACTTGACCTGTTGTGGCTGCCCATGTCCATTTCAGCCTGTTGTATAAGGGGACTTCACTGGTGAGAGTTGAAGGATGCACTAATTTTCTATCTGTCCCTTGTCACATTATGTTCAATGAGACTTAGGTGAAGGGTACAAATGTAGCTGTGTCACCTAGCAATAGTCATCTCTCAGACATATATTCTCTGTGTCTGACTACTTGTGGGATTCTGCAGTGGCCTCCATCTGATGCAAAAAGTAAGCTTCCTTGATGAGTGGTGTACAGTATACTTGTCTATAAACATAACTATCCATATTTAACATATGATAATTTCATGTACCTAGAGCTGTAACAGAGCTGAGGTTTTTCCTAGGATCTATGTGACCTCCAGCTATGTGTATATGGCTGCCTTTACAGTGTCAATGAGTTCACTCTCATTGAGAGAGCTTTAAGTCTAACTACATAGCTGTTGTTTACCCCACAGATAATAGTGTCACTAATGCACTAATAGGAGTAGTTTTCTATTCAGGTCATTATGTTTATTGGGCTTTAGGGCTGGGTCAGACCATTGATTGATTTTCCTCCCTTAGCAGTTTGCGTATTATCATCTAGTACTACAAAAACTAAACAATGTAGAAAGGTTTCCATATCAGTTCCTGCTCCATTGGTCTAAGTCTTGTATGTGAAGTATGTCCTGTTTTCAGCACTAGGGTCGTATCATCTAGTTCCAGGAGATAATGAAAAGCTTTGGCTATAGCCTATGTTATTTGGGGAGTCTCCTGGACCACTCTCACTAACCACTCAAAGGAGGTCTCTTCTGTCTGGCACTGTGCTCCTTGCCATGGAGCCCCCAGGTATATATGTGCAGTAATGGTAACACAGTGCATGTGCATTTCTCAGGGTATTTTCAGGAGTGTCACATTTATTTCTGGCTTCCCTACCCCTCAAAGAGCCATTCATTTCTTCTCTCTCTTCCTCCCATCTGACTTTCTTCTTCCTTCCCCAGGCCCACCACACTCCTTATTCTTTCCCTCCCCCAAATTATACTCCTCTCCCACCATTCCCACCCCTCCTACTGACTTCCCTCCCACACCACACCATGGCCCCTATATGTCCCTCATTAAGGATATGGGCCTATAATTTTCTTATTTGCTGTATCTTTACTGATTTAGGTAGTAGAGTGATACTGACTTCATAGAAGGAGTTTTTGAGTTTTCCTTCTGTTTCTATCTTTTTAAATAATTTGAGTAGTATTGGTTGTAGATCTTGGTATGTCTGGTAAAATTCTGCTATGAATCTATCTGGGCCTGGGACTTTTTAGTCAGAAGGTTTTATATTACTGTTTCAATTTCCTTATTTGTTATAAGACTTTTTTTGTATTTTTGAGACAGGGCATCCCTGTAGACCCAGTTGTCCTGGAACTCTCCATGTAGACCAGGCTGGCCTTGAACTCACAGAAATCCTCCTGACTCTGCCTCCCAAGTGCTAGGACTAAAGGTGTGAGCCATCATGCCCGGCTTGTTATTGGACATTTAAAGCTATTGATCTTGGTTTAACTTTGGTGGTGTCCATGACTTTAGAAATTCATCTGTTTCTTTTAGTTTTTAGAATTTAATGAAATACAGTTTTATATAGGTTTTTTGCATCTCATACAAAATTTCTTAATCAAATTTAGACCATTCCCCCTTTCTTGACCCCCACCCTGCCAGAGCACATGCATCTGCCACACATGTCTTCTTCTTTTTCTCAGTCTTTTTTGAAATATAGATTTTAATGTTCTGAATTTTTGGTGTCCACTTTGATCTTTCCCCATTTGTCTCTGATTTCCTTAACTTGGATTTTCTCTTTCTTTCTTTCTTTCTTTCTTTCTTTCTTTCTTTCTTTCTTTCTTTCTTTCTTTCTTTCCTTTGGTTAACTGGGCTAATATCTTGGTTAATGTTTCAAATATCCAACTATTAGATTCATTGTTTTGTTTTGTTTTGTATTTTTCTGTTTCTAGTTCATTAATTTATATCCTGATTTTTGCTCTTCTCATCTACTAGGTTTGGGATTCGTTTGTTCTGGTCTTTCCAGAGTCTGGAGTTTTACTGTTACATCACTTACATATACTTTCTCTAAATTTTTAATGTAGGCACTAAGAAATTTAAGCATCCCTGTTAGGAGTGCTTTTAAAGTTTTCCAAGAGGTTTTGTTGCATTGTATGCTCAATTTCATTGATTTACAGGAATTCTTTTATTTCTGTGTTAATTTCTTCTCTGACCCATTCATCATTCAGGAGTTTGTTATTTAATCTCCAAGAATTTATGCAGCTACTAGAGCTTTTTTGCTGTTGATTATAAGTTTTATTTCACTGTGGTCTGATAGAATGCATGGAACTATTTCAATATTTTTTTGTTGTGATTATTTTATGTTAAGCAATATGGTCGATTTCAGACAAACTTGCATAGGCTGCTGGGTAAAAAGTGTATTTTGGGGGCATGCATGCAATATTCTGTAGATACCTTTTAGATGCATTTCATATAAGATGCTATTTAATTAAGATGTCTCTCAGTTAGTTATTTGTAGAGTTGACCTATCTATTGAAGATAGTGGGGTATTGAAATCACCTACTATTACTGAGCTGAAGTTAATCTGTGTTTTATAGTCCTGGAGTACTGTTTTTATGAAATTGTATGCATCAAAGTTTGATGCTTGATCTTTTGATTGGAATGAGGTAAACCTTTTTATCTTATCTGATTAATTTTAATTTGAAGTATGTTTTCTCACAGGTTAGAATTTCAAAAGCTTCTTGATTTTTAGAATCATTTTCTTGGAATATTTCTCCATCCTTTCATCCTAAGGCAGTGTCCTTAAAGTTGAGATGAGTTTCTTGAATATTACATAAAGATGTGTTTTCTTTCTTGATCATTTTTGCCATCGTGTGTCTTTTGATGGGAGTTGAAACAATTGATAGGTAGTTTTATTGTTGAAAGATGTGTTCTGGATACTGTCATTTTAATTTCTTTGTCTTTGTGGGGCTATTGTGTGTTTCCATTATTATATATTTCCTTGTTTTCTTTCTGTAGCCTCTTATGTATACTCATTTATTTCTTTGGTCCTTTGTATTGCTTTGAGAATTTTCTGTAAGGCTGGTTTGGTGGAAATGAATTCTTTTTTATAGAAATTTTTCTATGTTTCATACATAATTTTTCAGTCAGTCTTAATCGCCATTATACTACCTTCTTCCTTGGCACACTCCTTCAGTACCCAACACCCCCACCCAAGGAGTTCACACTTTCTGTCATTTGTGCTAGAGACCATTGTGCCAAATTACTCTCCCCAGTCACTCCTCAGTGCCAACTCCTCCCATGGGCTCTAGTGAGCCTATCCAGGGTGTCTTTTCTAAGGAAGACCAGGTCTTCCTCAACGACCACCATCTGCTGCCAACATTTCCTCAGCCAATGTTGGGCTCTGCTACCCATTTCTGTAGTTTTATGCTGGTTTTTTTGTCCTTGCATGAGTCTTGTACATGCTGATACCAATGCTGTAAGTTCATATGAACTGGGTCTCAGGAGCTTGTAGGTTTAATTTCTGTTTAGTCTTGCATACAAGATCCAATCATCATAGAACAAGGACCTTCTTTACGTTTCCTTAAAGATGCTCCTCTATACAACAGGAGACCAGAACCCAAAAGTGCTTGAATGGCCAAATCATGAAGATTAGGCTTCTACAAAGTGTGGTTCCATGGACAGACTCCCTGTATTCAGCTTCACCCACCCAGGGCTCAGGGAAAATTGCAGAAGAGGAGAGAGAAAGATTATAGGAGCCAGGGAGGTAATGCAAGCCCAAACAGAAATGAGATTTTCAGCTCATTTATATCATGAAATATTTTCCATTCCCCTTGAACCATGATACATAGATTTGCTGAATAAAGTATTCAGAGTTGGCATCCATAATCATTTAGAACTATGATTACTTTGGTCGAGGCTCTTCTGGATTTTACAGTTTGCATTGAATAGTCTGCTGCAATTCTGATGGGCTTTCTTTTATATGTAATTGTTTTCTCTAGCAGCTTCCAGCACCCTCTCTTTGTATTTTTACTAAGATATGCTGTGGGGAGTTTCTGTTCTGGTCATGTCTACTTGGTTTTCAATGTGCTTCTTGAATCTCTGTATGTAAGTCATTGGCCTGAGACTCCTCTCCTCCCTGTAGCCTGTGATTCATACATTTCATTTTCTCATGTTGTCCCACACTTCATGCATATTCCATTCCTGTTTTTTTTAATTTTACATAGTCTTTTCTTAAGGATTCTAGATCTTCAACTTTGTTAATCAGTTTTGATATTCTGTTTACATTTTCATTAATTCTAATTGTGAGGCTTTCTCCCATTATTTCCAATTGGCTTTTAGAATTTTTCAATTCCATCCTCATTTCTGTTTTTTTGTTTTTTTTTTTTTACTATTTCTAGTTCTTTCATGAATTCATTTTTCAACTCATTAATTGCTTTTGATAATTCATTAAGCCACATATTTGTATAGAATTGAGCTTCCATTACAAGTTTATGCCTCTCCTCTGAGTTTTTAAAAGCCTCGTCTGTGTTTTCTTTAAGTTTTTCAATCATGTTTACGATTGTTCTTTTAACTTCTGCATCCCGGGCTTCCTCAGGGTGTTTCTCAATATAGTCCAAGGCTAGCAGGTTACAGTTTGGAGGTGGTCAAGAGGAATGGAATAGAGACCGGGTTGGGGGAATCTGCTTATGGGAATCCTAGGTTGGCAAGTCTATCTGGCAGATCAGAAGCCAGGGAAGATGGGTCTACCTGTGGAGGGATTTAGCAATCTATGCTAAGGGTTTATCTAGTCTGATCTAGTCTGGGTTAGGAAATTAGTCCAGATATTTGAGGCTGAGGAATTAGAGCAGGCCTGGGTCCAAGGCTGGTAGGAAAAGAAAATTACACTCACACACACACACACACACACACACACACACACACACACACACACACTACACATTATATATTATATATATATATATATATATATATATATATATATATATATGACTGTATTGTCTGTATGTAGGTAGGTGCACCCATGTAATGCAATGCCCTCATAGTCTTAAGAGAGCATAAGATTCTTCTAGCACTGGAGTTACAGAACAATATTTGCTGCCATGTGGGTACTGGGGATCAAATGCTTAGTATCACCCTCCTAGAACATGCTATTTCTTAAAGCATCACCACCTGACAATAACTCCTCAGCTAGGGGTGGAGTGTCATAGCCTTTCTGTCATCAGTACTGAAATTTTGACTGACTTGGTTTATTCATGCCTTGTGTAGGAACCATAGATGCTGAAAGCTCATGAATGCAAAAGATATGTCATTTCCCAAAAGTAAGATTTCCCACCAGTTCTCATCTTCCAGCTTTCACATTATTTCCACCTCCTCTTCTCCCATGTCCCCTGGTATTCTGTGTCAGGAGAGCAATTTACAATAATGTCTCATTTAGGTCTCAGCAATTGATAGTCACATATTCTCAGTATAAAACCAGTTATGAGTTTCTATGTTAACTGTGGCCTACTACAAAAAGAAGTGTCTATGACCAAGTTTGAGAGAAGCCAAGGTCTGTGGTATAAGCATAAATATTTAGAAGGCTCTTTAACATGACCATTTAGCAAAATAGTATTAGCTCCTTCAACACTAAGGCCTATGACCTCCTTAACCATGGGATTTTGACCAGTTTTACAGTGCTAGGGATGAATTCTGTCCTTGGGAGCAGGTCTCAAACCCAATCAGAATGGATTGATTATCCTATAACAGTTCTGCCACTATCGTACCATAAAGCACACCTTGTCTGGCAGGTCAGTTTTGGACAACACAGATACCAGTGCTGGGAACAACCACAGATATCATCCTTCCTCACAGCCTCATATAGCCTTCTGCTGCTATGAAATCTATCTAGCTGTGAGGAAATTTGCTGTTTCATTTGAACTTGTTCCAATGTATAGTAGAACAATGATCACATGAGATGTCCTCAGTTAAACTTGATGGTAAACAAAATAAAACAGAGATATGAATTAGAAAAGAAACATGTAGAGAAGGTAGAAGGGGAGGGAACTAAGAAAGAGTGAGATTTACAGTGAGAAGAATGTGCTGTATCTATGTATCACATTGTGGAAAGAACAAATTTAATAAAAGGAAAAAGAAAGAGTAATATTCTACTTGTGTGGTAAATTAAATAAGGAATGTATAAGCAACTATTAGATTAGCTTTTATTGCATATAATGAGAATCTTTCAAATGGCTGTTAAAAATCGTTAAAATTTTATTTTGTAATAAAAAAGTGAAAAGAAAAAAATACTTAATTTCCCTTCCAGCAAGGAGAGATGGGAAATAAGTAATGATGCTGATTTCTAGACCATCTCAAATCTGGAGAGCTAAGATGAAGAAGAATCCAGCTCCAGGAATGGAGAAAGTTTCTTATTAATAAAACTGACAGCTTTTTGCCCTATCATGGAAGATTCTGCTTGCATTGTCTGGTGTAGATGCAGTGGCCTCAATAAATGAATTCATTTTCATAAGCCCCTGACTTCTGGGATTGGTTGGATGTCTCAAGGAATACTTACAATACTGAAGGATCACAGGCTATTTTAGCCATCCTTCTGGAATTTATTTGGCAAAAGAATGAACTTTCCAGTATGTAGTCATTAGGAATATACATTTGAAACTATAAATACCATATACCAAATGGTGGATCTCAATTTTAAATGATCTATAATGATAGTAACAATAGCAACCTTCTCAATGGATTAAGGATTAAACATATTAATATGTGGACTGTAAAACATTGGCTGTGTTTAAGGGAGTGCTATATGAAGTTAAGCTACTCTTTATTCTGTTTTGCCTTATAAACATCATTATTATTAAGGATAACAAGAGAATAGATATCACTAAGAAAGAAAAGTATTTTCAAAGGCCCTGAGATAAGAGTAAGTATTGTGGCTGTATGTGAGCAGTGAAAGGCTACAGAGATTACAGCACGAAGAAAATAAACAATGAGAGACGTAGAACAGGTTGGCTCACCTCTCACAGGCCTCAGTGACCATGTTCAATTTTGTTGCCAGAGCAATGGGGCTGAGTATATTTGGAACATGTAAAAGTGTAGATATTGTTTAAAGCTTTCAAAGTTCATTTTTATACCATATGAAGAAGGAACAGCACTGGAAAGGTGAATTTGAAATTTCTAATAGACAATATAAGAAATGAAAACCAAAGCAGTTACACATTTAATTATGCTAAAGACTTGAAAATAGATCAAAATCCCCAGATAAAGGTTTTTACTGAAATAATCAGAAGACAAGCATATTCCAGGAGTCCCTATTATCTAAAATAAAATCATATCTTCAACCACAGCTATACCATTATTTTCATAAGTATATCTACATCCTTATTTTGCCCAGACTAATAATGAAACCATCTATATCCACACCAAAAGTCATAATTCTTTTAATACCAAAGCTAAGATATATGTTTTTAGTAAAGATTTTCTTTTTTAATAATTTTTATTTTATGTATATGAGTGTTATGCCTGCATGTATGTTAAGTGCCATAATTAAGATTCCACCCAGGAGATGCCCAAGGCACGTGGCATCTTGCCTCCCGCCCCCCCCCCACAGTTCAGGGAAGTCAAACTAGTGTACTCAGGTTTCCCTACAAAGTATAAGGCAATAACTTACATACCAAGTGGCAGCGCCTGCCCCCCCTCCATGAAATCCAAGGTCCTTGCATGGACTCAGTGACCTCTGCCCCTGGTGATGACATGGAGAGAGAGAGAGAGAGAGAGAGAGAGAGAGAGAGAGAGAGAGAGAGAGAGAGTCCAGCCCATGTGATGGGCCTTGTATATATCTCTGCCCCTCCCAAAGTCCATGAATCCAAAAGTCCCAGAATTCCCAAATTGTGCACCTTCCTTGGGAATGCCAGACTCACACAGAAACTTGCTGTGCAGCTGGGATGTAAACTTAGTCCCTCCCATTAAATACTCAGCTGCTCCAGGTGATGAGCCCATTTCTGAGAAGAAATAATTTATCTCATACTCCACCCCCCTTCTTTGGCCCTTACCAACTGGGCATGGTATCCTGGGATTTTTACCTGAAGCCTCCCTATATTTCTGTAGTTTTGGTAGACTCATTGGGCCTAGCTCAAGCTGCCTACCCCAGCATAGGGCCAAGGAGAAATGTGTCTCCTTTTACCTATGCTGTATTTGCTGATTACCTGGGTCAGGTAGGCCCTGGGCCTGACTTCTGGCTATAGTCAAAACAAATGCCTTCTTTTTATTGACAGCATCTGGATACTGAGAGAGGCCCGAGCCAAGCAAACAGCTCCTACCCCTAGCAAGATTTTCCTCAGCAAAGAAAGGTACTCTGTCTAACTTTGGGGATATATTATCCACCTCCTAAACAGTTTTTATTCTTTGTACTACTCTTGTGAACCCTTCCTCAGGCTTTAAAGCCTCCCAGAGGTGTTTCAGTAAGGAATTTAGCTTTTTATCAATTTCTTTCTTTAGGAACATTGGATGTACAGAGATCCTGCCACATTTGCCTCCTATTAACCCTAGCAGACTTCCTTTTTGTTTAGGTTGCTTCACTCCTTTACAGACATATTTTTCATGCTGGTCTAGGTCACCTACATTTGACATAGCCTTCCTCGCATCATACAGACTCTGTCCTTTCAAGGAACTCAGCACAGCCATTAAAGTTTCATACCACTCTGGGGGGTCCTGTTCAATCAGGCTTTTTTTTTTTTTTTGGTCTTTTTGAGACAGGGTCTCCCTGTAGCCCCAGCTGGCCTGGAACTCACTCTGTAGAGCAGGCTGGCCTTGAACTCACAAAGATCCGCCTGCCTCTGCCTCCCGAGTGCTAGGATTAAAGGCGTGTGCCACCATGCCCTGCTAAATAAGACTTTTTCTTAAATCACTGGTAAACATGCCTCTATCTGGCCCAGTACACTGGACACTATATATTGCTTTCCTCATACCTAGTTCTCTTAGTAGCATTTGTCTCTTCTTTATTACTTTTTACCCCCCACCCCCCACCCCCAGTATATAGGGGAATTTCTGTTGCAGAGGACCAGATGTCCTTAATGGCTGTTATTAGCCAATCCATTAGGGACTTATTGTCCTTATGCTGTCTCAGGCTAAATAGTTTATGTCTCAAGGCAGGATGGGTGGTTATATTACTCAGCTTTCTGTAGGAAGCTTTTCTTTGTATGCTGAACAGGGACCACGCAGCCCTGCTAAGGGGAATAGGGACACAGTGTCTGCTTTGCAGACACTGTGGGGAGCTGGCCTCTTGGTGCAGAGACCAGCCGGCTACTTCCCATAGCCCAACCTAAGTGGTAACTCCAACTTAGGCTCTTAGCCTGGACCCAGGAGACATGTGTTCCACTCTTGGCCGTGACTTCCCACCTGCCCAGAGCCTGGACAGAAATTTCAGGCTGATGGCTGCTAGCCTATCTTCAGCCTATGCCCACACAACACGAGCTACCCAGATTGGTGACTGGCAAAGGGAACCTTTTTTCAACCCACTGGCCACCCAAACGAAATTCAGGCCTACCTAAGCCTGTATGCGCACAATAATTAATAAAAATAATGGCCAGGAATTCTGTGATGATGTTACTATGAATTCAAATTTACTCCTTGCAAAAGCTTGCTTTTATAAATCAAATGATGTCAGTTCCCAGGACCAATCATGAGCCCCCCAACTCTGCACCACTGCACACCTTGCTCCACCCAGTATCATGTACCTAGGCCATGCTGCTTGCTCCTCCTTGGGGCGGAGGCAGACTCTTGGCCATGTGGTGCTAGTTGGAAATCCAGCCCGCAATTCAAGCTGGATTTCCCACAGCTTTCCTGTTTCTGCAGCACTTAAAATAATCCCACCCACTCCCAGGTCCCACAGCCACACAAGGCAAGTGGAGAAGGGGTCCTTATTTGCCGGCTTGGAAGTTTTTTTGTTTTTTCCCAATATCAACAATTCCAATGCTGAGTATTGCCTGACTGCCTTAGCTTTAAAGCCACCAATAACATATTCAGACATGGGTTTGCTTTCTTTGTATCAAAGGTAGAACCTGAGGGGCATCTGGTTCTTCTATATCGTTCTCCTTTTTACCACTGTCTATCTTTTATCCTGAGTCTTCTAGCTGCAAAAAGCCACAAGCTGGCCCTTCTAACTCCTTTTCCCATTTTTGCAAATTACTGGCAAGGTTGGAAGCCAACCTCTTAGTTTTCTCTTGCTCTAACTTTTTTTCTTACATCTCCAGTTCCCCTCCAAGTACCACCTTTACCCCAGAGACATTCCATATCACCCACAAAAGTGGCCAGGATGCCTCTGCAGTGGATCACAGATACCTTTGCTCCTGGGATGCTACTCCCAGGGCTTGCAAGGTTGGTTCTACTCCTTCTGGTGTCCTCAATTCATTGTACTCATGTGAGGCACCCCAACGGTGTAGTAGGTGTGCTACTCATACCACCTACCTGTGGATTTCCATCCCGGGATTTCTTTTCTTGGGTGGTCTCACCCTTGTTACGCATTGCACTATCCACTGCATCATGCCACCCCTGCTGTCCCCATCAGGCCTACAGTGATGGCTAACCAGATCAAAATTTCCTCTGCCCATTCTTTCCTTTCAACTCTCTTTCCTTCAGTTACTGGCATCGTTTTACATAACCAAGAAAGTTCCATCACTTTTCCTGAGTCTTTGGCTTGTCTATCCCCAAACCCTTCCATGACTCTGCTTAATTCTGCCATGATTTCACCAATTTGTAATTAAGATTCCACCTGGGATGGGCCCACACACATGACGTCTAGCCTCCCTCACCCCTGGGTTCCCAAGACCTACAAGAAAGGCTCTCCAAACCACAGTTCAGGGAAGTCTAACCCGTTTACTCTGGTGTGCCTACAAAGTGAATGGCAAACCCCTTCCCCCCTTGTAAATCCAAAGTCTCCCCATGGACTCCATGACCTCTGCCCCCAGTGACGACATGGTGAGAGAGACTCCAGGCTCATGTGGTGGGCCTTTTGTATGTCTCCGCCCATCCCAAAGTCCCAAAATTCTAAAGTCTTACAATTCCCAAGTCTCATCCACCTTCCAGGGGAAATGCCAACATTTGTGCAGAAATTCTCTGTGAATCTGAGCTGCAAACTTAGCTCCTCCCATTATTAAACACTCAGCTGCTAAGGTGATGAGCCCATTTCAAAGACGAAATAATTTATTCCACTCCACAAGTGTGCCCTTTTCATGCAAGGCCCTTAGAGGACAAGAAAGTGCATTGGACCCCTGGAAATAGAGTTAGGGGTGGTTGTCCTGATACATGGCCCAACATCAAATACAGGTCATGAAATTTCAATACAAAGCCACATAAGCAACACAGCCTACACTCAGGAAGAGAGTAAAGTTGAATGAATACAAGTATCTACAATATTCAAATAGAGACATGTTCTCCCATTTGCAATGCTCCAGTCAGTATGTTTTCTGCTCTTCCATATCCTGCCCTGAAATGGTGTGTAATATAGAGGGCTATTTGGCAAAACTAATTTATAATTTCAAAGACAACATAGCTTTTTGTTATTTAATAATTTAATACAAAATAACTCAATGTGAAAATAACACTAGTTTCATCTAGAAACATACCCCTCCCCTCACACATGCACTTATAAAGAATAATGAAGTGTTATAAGGTCTCAGAGAGAGAAGCTTCTCTTTTGAGTCTCTTCTTATTCATTGTTTGTTTCTGGACACTTACATGGGTACTTCTAGATTTGTCAAACAAGCTGTGGTGGTTTGATTGGGCTGTCATCCGTAAACTCCAAATATTTGACCATTTGGTGGCTCTATTTGAGAAGTGTTAGAAAGCGTGTCCTTGCTGGAGGAAGCAAATCACAAGGGTTAGGCTTACAGAGCTCTTAATCCTTTCCAGACTTCCAGTCACTCTCTCTGTTTCTTATGCCTGCTTGAAGATGTGAGCACTTAGGTGGTCCTACTCCAGTCACCTCTGCCACCATGTCTCCCTTCTATGATGATCTCTTGCCACTTTGGAACCATAGCTGCATAAATTCTCCCTTCATTTGGTCATGGTGCTTTATCACAACAATAGATGATATTTATAGTTCTTATTCTATCTGTGAATACATGTACACATGAACTTTATATTTATTTACTAAAATATTTCTCCAAGATTTCTCAACACAACCTCTCTCTCTGTGCCTTACTGCTGCAAGATACAGTGAGTTAAGCTATGTGTATTTTTAAAGGAATGGAGACATACAATATTATTTTTATTTTTTCATGTTTCATTATTGTTTTCATAAAATAATACTGTTTAAATGTTTTTGAATGTAACCACAAAAGTGAGAGAATGAATGTACAGAGCACAATCAGTTTATGGGAAGACTTGAGACATTGGTATAAGATACCTGAGAGTTACCAGATCGGGGAGGGAGGCATAGTGGTTACAAATGTGTGAGCTCCTATTATAACTTTGCTTTATTTTGTGAAAAATAAAACAAGTTGATGCTTTACCTTACAACCCATCATCATTACATCATTACTGGCTATTGCCATTCTTCTTTGTTGCCTTCAGAAGTTTATAGTAAGACACTATTGCTAAAGACACTGCAAAGGAGAGTCAGAGCAGATGTGGCAAATCAGGATGCTCCTGACCTAATACTTCATCTCTATGGCCTAAATTTCATGCAATCACAAAGCTTTCTATGCACGGAAATGGAAAAAAATGTAATTTGTCACAATACTCAGCTATGAACCCTCTAAGTTGCAATACTGACTGGCTTGGCAAGATAAGCCAAATGTTAAAGGAGCAGCTGATCATTTTCAGATTGGATTCATGGCCCTCTTGGAGGCCATGCTTGGCATTGTTATCAGAACCAAGAACTGGTGGCTAGTCAGATCAAAGAAGAGATCATGCTATTATTAAATGGTAATGGTATTAAACTGACTCCCAAAGTCTTACTGTTATACCCATAGATTAGTTTCAACTCTCAGCAGAGAAGATTCTTGAAGCAGATGGAAATGAATAGAGACTTAAAACTAGTCAATGTGAAGAAAATAAGAGATTAAAGAATGCATGGCCCTGTATGGAACACATGTATGACACTCTCTCCTCCTAATGATACTCAAGGATCATTGCAGAACAGGAGGCCAAAGGTTGTAAGAGCCAGAAAAGTAGATGGTATAAAGAAACATAACACATATGAACCCACAATTCTTGTGAGAACATGCACAAGACCTACAAAACCTCAAGACAGAGGAAATCTCACATTTGAGGGTAGAGGTTGGCAAAAAGTCCCAGTCCTCGCTGAAGAACTATTGGCAGTTCTAGGAGACTAGGAGACTGCTAGGAGACAGAGATTTAGTTTTCTTTGAAGGTGTGCTGTCAGGTAGTTTGGCCAGAATCCAAGGGACAAATCAACACCCAAGAGCATTTGGGAAACACAAATTAGACCTGATAGGTTTTAAAAATAATAGAGGACATGCAGTGAGGGAGTAGGAAGGTGTGCTGGACAGCTTTGGTGTCAACTTGACACACCTGGGTTGAGGGAGCCTCGGTTGGGGAATTGGCTCCATTGGATTGGCCTGTGGCCACATCTATGGAGTATTGTCTTGATTGTTAAGCAGTGACAGTATAAGAAGGCAGGCTGGGCATGAGCCAGAGAGCAAGCCAGTAGAGAGCAAGCCAATGAACAGCAGTCCTCCATGGCCTCCAGGTTCCTGCCCTGAGTTCCTGTCTTGGGCTCCCTAAGTGATGAAATGTGACCCAGGAGATGTAAGCTGAATAAACCCTTTCCTCCCCAAGTTGGTGTCGGTCAGAGTGTTTTGTCACAGCAATGGAAAGACAAACTAGGACAGAAATTGGTACCAGAAGTGGGGTATTGCTGTGACAAACCTGACCTTGGTGTTTTGGGGAACGATTGTGGAGGCATTTGGAACTTTGGGCTGGGAAGATCATTGAATGCCTAAAGATTGTTGCTGAGGAGCTTGGAGCAGTTTTGCTGAAGGAGTTGTAGAAGATGGAGGCCTGGCTTGTGAAGTTTCTAGTTTTAAAGGAGAGCAGAGATCATCAGGACTGTGTAATCTGTGGGTTCTGGTCAGCTGAGGCTGTGGAGAATCAGCTGTAAGTAACGAGAGACCAGAACCTGAAGTGAAACTTTTGTGGTACTGGGGCAATTGATGCTGGTTAGCTGGGGCTGAAAAATCAGCTGTAAGTAACAAGAGACCAGCATCACTGAGGTGAAATCTTCTGAGGAGAATTTCTTCAAGGTCAGCACACAGAAGCTGTGACCCAGAAAGTGCCTGAGCCTCCATCTCGAGCCAGAAGCCGGACTTGGTAACGTGTAAGAGTCTCGTATATGATTCCGGTGTTGAAATTTGAGGGGGTCACAGAGAGCAGCCGAGGCTTGGCACTGTGAGAGGTCAGGAAAGACCATTGTTGGAAGTGCACCTCGGTTGCTGTGAAGACCCCAGGATTGCAGGGGTCATGGAGAGAATCTGAGGCTTTGCACGAGGACAGGTCAGAAGAGACCATTGGTGAAGGTGCTGCCTCAGTTTCAGTAGCGACCCCGCTTTTTGGAGATGCCGGTACCCTGGGACGACCACCAAGAGCAGCGGTAGGTGTAGAATGGAGTCGGCCTGGGCCTGCGAGATGAGTGTGCCACGGACGGCAGAGTCAGAGAGGGGGAGCTGCCGAGACCCTTTGGAGCCCAGAAGATCGTGAGTGAATCCCAGGTGTCCAGCCTTGAGCTACTTGCTGGACTTAGGTTTTGTTTGAGAGTGCCTGATTCTTCCCTTTGAAATAAGACAGTACTTGTTTTGGATTTTACAGCAGCCCACAGTTAAGAGACTTTTAATAGACTGGACTTTTAAGTGTTTGGACATTTTAAGGACTGTGGGGCTTTTAAGGATGTACTGTCTTAGGTTGTGATTAGTGTTAACATCATACTTTGGGGATAAGAACTGTAAAGGTGGTTTAATAGTGACGTGTTTGTGTGTCAAGTGACAAGGGGTCAATTGTGCTGGATAGCTTTGGTGTCAACTTGACACACCTGGGTTGAGGGAGCCTCGGTTGGGGAATTGGCTCCATTGGATTGGCCTGTGGCCACATCTGTGGTGTATTGTCTTGATTGTTGAGCAGTGACAGTATAAGAAGGCAGGCTGGGCATGAGCCAGAGAGGAAGCCAGTAGAGAGCAAGCCAATGAACAGCAGTCCTCCATGGCCTCCAGGTTCCTGCCCTGAGTTCCTGCCTTGGGCTCCCTAAGTGATGAAATGTGACCCAGGAGATGTAAGCTGAATAAACCCTTTCCTCCCCAAGTTGGTCTCAGAGTGTTTTGTCACAGCAATGGAAAGACAAACTAGGACAGAAGGTGAGGGATCATCTGTGAGCAGGCGGAGAAAGGAGTCGGATATGATCAGAACACATTGCAGGAAATTAAGAATCAATAATGTTAAACAATAAAAGAACTTAGAGGCATTCTTTATTGTTCACTTATCTTATAAACAGTTTGTCAATATGTTTTTGCTTTACTATACAGCTATATCTTCAGTTTCCCTACTGCTGTCCATGACTACTGCAAGCACACTAGAACCACTTTCCTCTCCTATCAACTCATCTTCACTTATCAACTCCAATCTGAAAATATTATAGAAGGTTTATTTTTAAATTGTCAGCATTGAGTATCATCTTAAAATCTCTCAGACACCTTTTTGCCATTGGCATTGTGAGCCAGCTCCTACAGAACTCTGGTCCGAAGCCTACTTTCCTAGCAAGCTCCTCTTGGTAGATGTTTGTCTTTAAACACTGGCAGCTCAGACTCTGAATCTTTGTTTCTCCACAGTTAAGGCACAGGTACTTTGGAGAATTGTTCCTTCATCTACAGCAATGCTTTCCCAGCCCAGCCACCTTCTGCTTAATCTTAATAACTCTTATTAGTAATCTTTTGGCTCTTAGCTAAGGGAGGCCACCTCAGGGAAATAATTTTTAATCACATCCGGATGATTTTAATAGGTTTTGCAAACTTATTTTTCCTTCTGTTGATAATACTATATAACCAAGCTGACTGTGCAATTGATATCTAAGAATATCTTTATCAGAACCTGGACATATGTTTTGTCCACCGATTTGTTCTTAACATCGAGCTAAGCCTAACAACTAATAGGCAACCAGTAATCATTTATTACAAGAGTAGGGTTTCTTTTTAAATACCTAGAGTGGAACATAAATGCTGAGAGGGTAAATGGAAATGCTCTGGCTTTAATCCGGATTCTGAAATTCAACTTATTCATCTACTGTTTTGTGTTGTTGTTTTATTAGACTCTGAAAACCATCATTTTCCTGTGTAAATCAACTTTCATCTGGTAGAGGAAACAGAATAAAAACTGAAAATTTGGAAGAGAGGACAGAGATTCCCATCAGTTTGTTTTTCCTTTCAACTCCTTTATAGAGATATAATGAACACAAAAATAATAAATGTTAAATATTCATAACTTGAAGTATTCTTAGATGAATATTGACTATAAAACTATCAATGCCATAAATTTATCCATTACCACCTGTGCTGGGCAGCTTTAGTTGTCAACTTGACATACCTGGGTTAAGGGACCCTCAATTGAGGAATTTCCTCCATTGGACTGGCCTGTGACTATATCTGTGGAATATTTTCTTGACCATTGAGTGAAGTGGCAGGGCCCAGCCCACTGTGGGCAATACCTGGGCAAGTGGTCCTGTATAAGAAAGCAGGCTGAGCATGGGCCAGGGGAGCAAGCCAGTGAGAAGCACTCCTTGATGGCCTGTGCTTCAGCTCCTGTCTCCAGGTTCCTGCCCTGAGTTCCTACCTTGAGCTCCCTTAGTGATGAACTGCTACCCAGGAGATGTGAGTCAAATAAACCCTTTCCTCCCCAAGTTGGTATTGGTCAGAGTGTTTTGTCACAGCAATTGAATGCAAATTGGAACACCACCCAAAATGTCTTCCTACTTTGTTTCTTGCCTTTTTCCTTATATTAAAACCATTTAACATAAGGTGCACAGAGAAAATTTATTGGCTTATGCTTAAATTAAGTTCTTTGTACTAATTGGACAGTCATATACTTTGGATATGGATTTAATTGACATCTGTGAACTTTTAGAATACCCTATCCAATATATTCCCCCTTTTCTCATGCCCAAGTAACTACTTTTAGTGCAAAAAAAAGAAAAATTAATGGTCATTGCTATTGAATATCATATGTTATCTCCTGAATGAGTTTCCTGAAAGAATAATAACAATATGGTTCCAAATTATACTTCTCTAAAATTCAGTACACTATTGGATGAACAAAGCTTTTATCTCATAGAATATGTGTAAACTGTTAAAGCAGCAAGCTGTGCCTTATGCAGTCTCTCCTGTGCCAGAATACCCAGGTACAGAAACAAAAGAGACACAGGAGTGACCCTGCTTGCTATTGCATCTATGTATTCACTAGAGATGAATGGGAGACTAGGTGTTTGAGTCTTAATTTTCTTTTTTTTCCATTTTATTAATTTTTAATATATATATTGTATAAGATTTTCAAATCTAGACCTGTGTCCCCCACCCTATTCCCCCACCCCACCAGAGCTCATGTATTCTGCCAAACATGCTTTTCATCTCTTTCTCAGTCTTTCTCAATATTCTCCATGTGGAAGTTGACTGTTTTGAGAAGTTCACTGTTTCAGTCAGTTCTTTGATGCAGTCCTTTCTGTTGTTGTTCTTGCTTCCAAAATGTATCACTCCCAACTGCTTGGACAAAAGCTCAAGGGGCTGTGCACAAGAAATACTTACAACTAGGTAATTGGCAGCTGGGTGTGGTGGTGCACGCCTTTAATCCCAGCACTTGGGAGGCAGAGGCAGGCATATCTCTGTGAGTTCAAGGCCAGCCTGGTCTACATAATGAGCACCAGGCTGGCTGAGACTAAAGGAAAACCCTGACTCAAAAGTACACACACACACACACACACACACACACACACACACGCAAACAAACAAACAAACAAAAACAACTAGGTAATTGGCACTAGCATCCACAGATGAGGGATACCATTCATCATTTGTTTTTCTGGGACTGTGTTACTTCATTCAGCATGATGTCTTCTAGCTCCAGCCATTTTCCTGCAAAGCTCATGATGTCATCTTTCTTTACTGCTGCGTAGAACTCCATTGTGTAGATATACCACATTTTCTCTATCCACTCGTCAGTTGAGAGGCATTTGGGTTGGTTCCACCTCCTTGCTATTGTGAAGAGAGCTGAAATAAACATGGCTGTGCATGTATATCTGTGGTGGGGTGAGTCTTGAGGGTACATGCCCAGGAGTGGTATGGCTGGGTCCGGTGGCAAGTTCATTCCAAGTCTTCCAAGGGCTCTCCACACTGCTTTCCATAGTGGCTGTACGAGTTTACATTCCCAGCAGCAGTGGATGAGTGTTGCCCTTTCCCCACAACCTCTCCAGCACTTGGTATCATCTGTTTTCTTGATCCCAGCCAGTCTTATTGAAGTAAGATGATATCTTAAAGAGGTTTTGATTTTCATTTCCTTAATGATTAGTGATGTTGAACACTTCTTAAGGTGTTGCTCAGCCATCTCTAATTCCTCACTTGTGAAGTCTCTGTTCAGCTCTTTGCTCCATCTATTGAGTGGGTCATTTGTTTTTTTTTTTTCTTTGCTTTTTGAGTAGTTTATATATTCTGGAAATCAATGCTTTGTCAGATGTTTCTGTGGTGAGGGTTTCCACCCATTCTGTGGGATTTCTCTTCACTTCCTTGATTGTTTCTTTTGATGTACAGAAGCTTTTGAGTTTAATGAGGCCCCATTTGTCAGTTGTCCACCTTAATTTTTGTGCAGCTGCTGTCTGATTTAGGAAGTCTTTTCCTACACCTATGTCTTGTAGTCTGCTGCCAACTTTTTCTTCTATCGCCTTCAGAGTTTGGGGTTTCACGTCGAGGCCTTTAATCCATCTGGAGTTGACTTTTGTACAGGGCGAGAGGTAGGGGTTTAATTTCATCCTTCTACAAGTGGTGATCCAGTCTTGCCAACACCACTTGCTGAAGATGCTGTCTTTTCTCCATTGTGTCTTCTTGGCCCCCTTGTCAAATATGAGATGGCTGAAATTGTATGTGCTCAAGTTTGGATCTTCGGTTTTGTTCCATTGGTCAACAGGTCTGTTTTTGTTCCAGTACCAGGCTGTTTTATGTTGAGTCTTAATTATCAAAGAAATAAAGTTCTTAGAAGAGTTTCAGCATACTTCCATTTATTTCAAATTTGAGACTGTCAACTGACCATTTGAACTTATTGTTTCAATGAACCAGTAAGTGAGGAGAGTAGCAACAATAATGGCTCCTGATTACTAAGGATAAAATGAGTTTTTGCTACATATTGACTTTATCTAAACACAAGGGGCTCTGAGATGTTTATTCTTCCCATATCAAATTATAAAAGTTAATAGAAAAAGAGTCATCAGAGATTCCAAATATCCTGCTATTACCAGATGAAGAAACACAACCATTCAAGCTGCCAATTAAATGCAGTGGCCAGTAAAATAAGAAAGTTAAAAACATTAAGTATATCAATTACAACTTCATGGCCACTTATAAAGAAAAGGGGGCTGGAGCAGCTCTATGTGCAGGCTTCCTTATTTGAAATATATATTTATATTTGTATGCTGTAGCTTCCTTGTTCTTTCCTCATATTATTTCATGTAAAGATAAGTGATAATTATTGATATCAATTTTCTGTGACTAAGAGCAGTAATCATTCAGTTTATTGGTAGAGATGGAACCTGCTGGAATTCTGGGTCTATGGTTTTGTGATGAGGCTGTGTGTTTTTGTACAAAGATGTTTAAATGTGAAAATTTCCTACATTAGCTCACGTGTTTGAACATGTGGTTCCCAGCTGGTGATGCTGTTCAAGAAGTTTGTGGAACCTGTAGGAGTTCCACCCCCAATCTGGAGGAAGTGGTCACTGGATGTGGGTCTCCAGGCTTTATAGGCCAGCACCACTTCCTGTTCACACTCTGCTTCAGAACTGCAAATGCAATGTGAGCAGCCAGTCTCCTGCCACTATGCCTTCTCTGTGTTCAGCCATAGCTCCCCTGCCAGGAAGGACAATATCTCTCTAGAATTATAAGCCAAAATAAATTCTTTCTTATTGAAATTGCAGGATATTTTAATCACAGCCACAGAAAGGAACTAAGGCAAAGACTAGTAAATTCCTATGGTAAAGATACTTAAAGGTACTCAAATAAGTATATATGAATGCTGAGTATTGATGACGACAAACTGTGCCTGGTCTTAAGTACATGCTTCTGGTCCCATTCTGCTTTTGGCTCTCACACTGAAGTGTTTGTCTGGGATCTAGTAGTGTACCAGGAACTATTCATAGCAGGACACATGAGCCACCATTAATTTTTCATGAATTTTGAGAGTCAGTTATTAGTCCTTTATAATACTTCTCAAACAATATTAAATAAACTATACTAAATATAATGGACATGAATACTCAAAACACTTAGACTTACTATAATCTACTTTGAGGTAATTTGCATCAACTCTATTGTTATTATATGAGATGAATACCTTTAAATTGTTTTCCTGGTATCTTTAGATTACTACGATGGAAATATTTACACACTAAAATTATTGAATTACTAAGAATCACGCCACTTCCTTTCCTTATAGAATCTGATTGAAACTCTAAATTCCACTTTATTTCTTTTAACCACGTTAACTGATACTGCCAGTTTATAAGCCCACATAAGGAGACAGAAAAAGAATTTCCTCCATCTTGTTTAAAACTGAGGTCAATAAAACTCCTTCACCCTGGCATCAGCAGTTGGCTCCTATATTTAGTTGTTATTTTTAGCATTCTTGGTACCAGACTAAGATCAAAAGGATCAACATTCTGAACCTTTGATCCAAGTATTCAATAGTCAAGGACACCAAGCCTATTTCTGGCAGTTTTTAGCAAAATTGAAACTTTAATCATAGACCATGTATTTTCACTAACTATGATGGTGAATATATGACACTTAATGGAGTTACTAAATATGGCAGAGATTTTTAAAATCTTTCTGGTACTTTTATTCTTTCCTTCACTTCCCAAAATTGCAGTTTAAAGTACATGTAAGTATATTGTCTACATGATGACAAAAAATTTATACCTGTTGACCTTATTTATTGTTCTCTCTCTAAAAAAAAAGTTGGGCTAGTGAATGACTCTCCTTCTTTGATGGAAATAGTATCGCAGTAGGTTGTCAATATTAAGAAGCTCAATGGACATTGAATAAGCATTTTACATGGGTGAATATTTCAATTTTTTGATAAACTGATAAATTGATCATATACCCACTCTATAACACAATCATTCTTTTTGTAAAGTATAATATGGTAAGTTGGAGTTCTGTTTTCCTTGCTCATTTTTAGTATAACTTATACCTAGTTAGCAGTAATTTTTGTGAGTACATCATTTGCCTTTCAACCATCAACAATATACAGTTACTTATAAGCCATCAACAATACAGTTACTTACAAGCCATCAACAATACAGTTACTTATAAGCCTTTATTTTGCCCTACTCACTGCTGTGCTCATACTAAGTTGATTTATAACTCATTCTGTTCTGTCAGCAACAGTGCATTAGTGTACACATTAAATGTGAATAGATCATTCCCTTTTGTCCATATTTCTAACTCTTATTATGTTCAGTGATTAACTGTTTAGTTAAAATATCTAGCAAGGAATCCTAAATTTTACATTCTTTTACACACACACACACACACACACACACACACACAAAATACCAGCTTTCAGCCATACCTAGGACTTGTGAACACCTTATGTAATCCCCAACCCCTGCCTTTCTCACATCCTATTTGTTTTCCATCTTCTGTAGAGTGGAGCTTTCTTAATGTGATGAAGCACTCAGTAATATCAAGATAATTTAGCACCATGTCCTCATCTTCAAGAGCATCTGAAACATCCCTCCATTTACACACAGCACTAAAACAACCAGCCACTGAAATATTAACTCTCTAAAAATTGGATTGTATTTGCAATTTATGTAGACCAGGATAGAAGTTGTTAAGTGCCTCCATATGATGCTAGAGGAGACTGTAAAATCAATGAGGTTTTAATAATGTCTTCTTATTAAGAATCACAGTGAGCGGAAATAAATTTAAACAGAGCTAACTGAATAAATCCAGTGTCCTGGTCTATTTTTATTTACTTAAAATATCTAGAAATTCTCCAGGCATATCAAATTAATTTGGCTATGCTTAATTTAGTGTTCATCACAAAAATTATTTATTAATAGAAAAATGCTTTGTGTTAATGGTATAATAATAGATTATTGTAAATTATGTCTATGTTTATTCTTGATAGTTTAAATGGAAACTATTCTAGAATTCATAGAACAGCTTGGTTTTTTCATTTCTGAAATCTTAATCATGGAATATTTTGGCAATTTCATGCAATGAAGGGAAATTATCTGTTGAGGTAAGTGCCATGTCATATAAATTGCCATTCAATGAGTTCATTCCTTTTGGTATACAACTCTGTATGAACTGAATATTTCAACAACAGACAGTCTTTGGAGTTAATCATTCTCAGAAAAGTTCCCACACTTCCTGAATTGAGAAAATCTACTCTTCACAGCCTCAGGTGCTGACAGTAAACTGCATCTATAGTTTTTCCTGTTTTAAAATGTTATATTATTAAATTAGTGCCATACACATCATTTGAGTCTGTCTTCTATTTAATATTTTTATTGATTCTTTAAGAATTTCATGCAATTTTGATTATATTCAGAACATAGCATATATATGATAATATATATATATATATATATATATAATATTTCATTATTCATAAAACACCTACCCAATCTCCACCCCTACCTCTCTATCCCCTCACTTCATATCCTGTCATTATTATTAAGGCTAATTTGTGTTTCCTAAATACTCCTGGGCATGAAGCAAACTAACCAGAAGCACACCCTTAATTAAAACAGTGAGTTTGACTTCTTTTAATTAATGTAATGTAATTGAGATGGCTCTGTATTGGTGAGTGTGTAAATAATTAAATTACTGACCAAATAGTTAAATGGGCAAATGTATAGTCATTCATCAGTGGATAAGTAAAAAATTCTCCCTCTCTCTTCTCTCTTCTCTCTGTCTGCATGTGTACATCTTAAAAGTTTATGTATGCATTATAGTATAGATATAGCTTTAAAAATTAAAAAAAAATTGTTGGCTGAAATATTCCTTCTCTCTGACATTTTCCTTCTCTGCTGTGGTTAAAGTAAGGCAGTGTTTATTAGACCCATTAATGCTTGGAGGCTCTATAAGTATTTAGAGACTTGTTTCTTTCCACATCTCCATTAAATTCAAGGATGTTATGGGTTTTTTTTTTATTAGTTTTGTATGTGTGTCATTGTTGTAATGTTCTTTCCAATTTTCTATATCCATAGCAGAGCCAGAAGTCCACTCCATTTTTAATGTCCAAAGAATAACATTTAACATTTAGAAATTAGAAAAAGTCATATGGCTGCCACGTGCTGCACAGTATTTCCAGGCAGGTGAGGTGTAGCTGGTGCTGAAGAGGATCTTGCTTGACTCAAGGAGACCTATATATTTGCTTTATTGTAGTTTAATGGCCTTTGGTAACACTCCCTGCTGATGCCAGAGACCATCTGTATAACTTGCAAGTCGGTCTCCATACACTTTCCCATGTTTATATCAGGTCTTTAACACAGGGCCTTATGGCCTCTCTTCCTGCAGATATCCCAGTTTGTAGGCAAGGAGCCTTTACCTTTTGTGGGGGCTTGGATCCCGTGGCCAAATCGCCTTGGTAGATAATCCATTGTTGATATCAGAGCTCCTGTATTAATATATTGTTGCTTAAAATGCATCGCTTAAGAGGACGTTAAGCATTATAATTTGGTTCTGAATAGAGAATAATCCTTTTCACAGTTTCTATGCCATTAGTCAATTAAAGAAGGCTGTTTTACCGATTTTACAAGAGAATACCTCTATAACAGCTGGCTCCAAATACAGTGGAGAACGACCGCATCATCATCATCAATTTCTCCTTATGTCTATGGGGGGAGTTAAGAAAGTCTCTTGTATTAAAACCTTTGTCGGCACCTGAAGAGTAAGCTTCATTAGGACTCAATAAAAATAGTTGTTACTAGTAGAATCAAGAGAGGGGCCTGATGTCTGCAGCAATCGGAGGCATTTCTTCCCTTCAATGCCCAGAGAGTCATCCTTCTGCTGGCACTTTCCTGGTACATCCTACCTCACTCAAAGCGCGCATTTTCTTTCTCAGCCATTAAGTTGGTGAATACTTCTGACCTGTTGGAACATAAAAGTCCTTTCCCGTAGTTAGTTTTAAGATTTGGGTTGCAAGGTTTTTTTTGACAAAAAGTTTCATATCTATCTATATCCCCCTTTTTTATTTGCGGCTGATGCCACAAGCTTACATCCGCTAATGGTTAGGAAATGTTATAAACCACAACTAAGACACTGTACAGACATTACAGAAGAAAATGTAATTCATGGATTAACATACCATCCAAACATCTGTGTCTATACCAAAGTAACCTACCATAACAATTAGTACTGTTTAAATACCTATATATCTAATTGCGTGTGCTTCATTAGTAGGATCGAAAGGCTATATATTATACTGTTTAAATACCTATATATCTAATTACATGTGCTTCATTAGTAGGATTGAAAGGTTATGCCTGGACAAGCTGGCAGCCCATGAAAGAAAACAGCCATAATTGACTAGAGACCAAGACAACAGCTCCAGAGAAAGTAGACTGTTTTGCTTCTCATCCATCTGTGCCCCTTTTCTAAGCCTAGGGAACAATCTGCGGAAGAGGGGGCACGGTAGAATGTAGGGCAGCGATTGGGGCGAATGGTGAAACTACAGCAATATAGACTGGACACTCATTTGATCAACTTGATTGAACATACAAGCCCCCCCTGCTGGATGGTGGGACCCATGAGCTGTGTGGGTTTGGGCACAACTGCTTGCAAATTGGTTTTACATGAAGGATGCTGGTACTCACAAATTATCACTTATTGTTTAAAAAAATGAAAACAAAACAGAGAAAGATGCAGAAAAGTTACAGCAGAATGCATGAACTGGGATGGGTAGGGGTGGGGTGGAAGGAAGGGAAAGGGACATATGCCTGAACTGAATTGGAAAATGATGTATGAAATACACAAAGCATCAATTAAAAAAAGAAAAAGAAGTTTTGAAGGTAAAAAAATAGAAATTAGAAAAAATCATTTCTGAAAAGATACACAAAGTGTATGCTCTCCCCCTCTAGCAACACAGAAGAACAAAAGGACAGACAACAAAACACACCTTTCTGTGAGGTCTCCAGTGGCTGCTCTGAAATACAGAAGCTCACAATCATGGGTATAGGAAGCAAATAACCTCATATTTTAAAAACTCAGCTTTCCAACAATCTATGCATGAAATTATATCAATTTATTTATTGTTTTAATTTATTTGACCAGTAAGTACACATAGACAATAAACATATGGAATGTTCATATAAACCCAATTAGTTAACATCTGAGTTCAGTTTTTGTGCAACCCAGGGCCGCCAAGTCCAGTTGAAGACGTTTGCTTACATAAACATGTTGATCCAATAAAATGGAAAGAGAAAAAGAAATCCAGTCTGTTTTTGCTGTGATCTCACAATTCATTTCCCCTCTTTGGCCCTTACAAAATTTTAATTCGATCTATGGCCCACTCCTTGGTGGGGTATGACACATGGCTGAAACTGTAACCTGGGTGCCTCCTAATGTCAGGAGGCTCTATTGACCACATTAGAAAGCTATTGGCATCCCTTTGTCAAAGAGTTTTAATGCCCCAACCAAAATATTATCCATGCATATGTGTCTGTGCCCAGAGAGTAACTTGTTATAATCTTTAATATTTGTTACTGTTTGTGCTTTATTATTAGAATTAAAAGGAGACTGCTAAACAACCCACCAGTCGATTACAAACAGAACTTGGACAGTCCCAAGATTTGATGTGTCACCTCAGAAAAAAAAAATGAATCTTCTATCTCTCACTCTCTTTCACCCTCCCCTCCAAAGCCCAGGGATTCTCGCAGAAGAGGTCAATTTCTTTTTTTTTAATTGGTAGGAATCAGTTTTCCCTTTATTCTAACATTACAGATTTATAACAATATGTGAAACAGGCTTCATGCTTTCCCTCTCCACTTTCATGTATGGTATGGCCTTAATAAACATGTGGTAGTTTCCTGAAAGAGCATCACATCTATTAGGATATGCTAGATTTTCGGTTTGTTTTCAATTTTTAGAAGTGAATTGGGTTAATAGGAAAGGTTATTAAAGAAGAAGAAGGCACAGGGGAAGAAGAATGTATACTTTCCTTGTTGAGTCTTTTCATTCTTGGTATGCATCTGACTGTCTTTTTCCCATCTTTGAAATGAAGAGGTCAGTTTCTTACTTTAAAGCTTTACCTTGCACTTACTGATTCCTTGCTCTTTCTATTCACTCAATTTTCCCCTTGTATTGTGTTATTGGGCACAATAGTTATTGGGCATGATATTTTACTTATTGGGTACAATGTTAAGTTCCATCATGACTAAATTTAATGCTAATATAGATCTGAACTTGGTGCAGTATTAGGCTTTAATGTTCTTGGCACATAAAAAACAGAAGTATAGAAGGGGAAGTTAATCCATATTTTAATTAGCTTAATTTATATATGCCAGAATGTGCATATATATATATATATATGAAAAATCATGTTATTCAATATAACTATATGTATTTTCAATTAAAACTTGAAAATTACAAATTTTAAAAATATGTAAAATGTATAGATTTGTGCATTCACTACTATTTAGAAGCCACAATAGCATTCTGTGTGTTAAAAAAAACACACTTTAATCTCAGCACTTGGGAGACAGGGACAGGTGGATCTTTATGAGTTCAAGGCCAGCCTGGTCTACGTACTGAGTTCCAGGACAGCTGGAGCTACAGGGAGACCCTGCCTCAAAAAGACCAAAAACAAAAGCAAGCTTAGAGGAGAGAATTGTTTATTTGCACAGTTTCAGAGGAAATATAGACTATGGCAAGGAAAACGTGGTAACAGCAGCATGAGGTATGCCTGGCAGTCAGTAAGCAAAGAGATCACATTTCATCTACATGCTGGAAGCCAAAAGAGAGATCAGAAGGCCCAGCTATAAAACCTCAAAGGTTCCTCAGCCCAGTGAGGTACTTCCTTCAACCAAGGCTCACCTCCTGGAGGTTCCCGGACTTTCTCTAACAGTGCCATCAATGGGGACCAAGTGTTCAAATGCATGAGCGGGGGGGGGGGCATTTCTAATTCACACTGCAACAACATACAAAATCTGTATTTCTCCTTCAAATTAAAACCTTCTTTGGGGGTGGGAAAAATGGCTCAGTGGTTAAGAGCACTGACTGCTCTTGCAGAGGTCTCAGATTCAATTAGACCCACATGGTGACTAGCAAGCATCTGTAACTTCAGTTTCAGGGGATCTGATGCCCCTTTCTGACCTCTGCAAACATTGGATGACACAGGTGGACTTACATACATGCAGACAATACACTCATACATGTAAATTAAGAATAAGATATAAAATTTTAAAAACTTCTTTGGTTGAATTTCAGTGTTTTTCCTTCAACTTCCAAGTTGGCTACTATTGTGTCTTTGGTTCTGTTAGTTATTCCAGAATTTTTAGAGAAAAAATAAGATCAATACTGATAAACTATGCTTTTAGAGCAAATAAATTAAATTACTAAATTATTTACCAAAAAGGTCACTTGCATTTCTCTGAGACCCTCAAGAGTCATGTGATGTCAGAGAAGTTGAGAGTGCAGAATTCAGACAAGGATGCAAAATGGAGCATTTCTCTTTCTGTAACAAGTAAGTTAAGCACATGATTCTCATTTTATGTAGAAAGCCATCCATTCCACAGCAGAAACCTACTCTTCAATTGAAATATGTGCCATTGAGCCCTAGGGAAGATTGGCAGTCTGGACTACGCCGGTAAACACCCGAATTCTCCATCATCTATGAAGAGATATCTATGCAAATTTACAGAGTTTTATGGAGTTTAAGTATAGCAGCAATCTACTGTAGGAAATGTGTTCTAGCTTGCTTTCCTCTGGCTCTGATAAAACGTCCTGGACAAAAGCAACTTGGGGAGGAAAGTGTTTATTTTAGGATGTAGGTTACACTCCAGCAGGAAGCCAGGGCAGGAGCTCAAGACAGGAAACTGGAAGCAAGAAGTGAAGCAGAGATCATGGAGGGACAGTGTTTAATGGCTTGTTCCCGACTCATATTCAGCTACCTTTCTTATGCAGCCCAGTCCCACTAGGCTATGGCTGCTATTGCCCATTGTGGGTTGCACCCTCTTACATAGATTAGCAATCAAGAAAATACCTGACAGACATGCTCAGAGGCTAATCTGATAGAACCTATTCTTCAATTGCCCTTCCTTCTTAACAGGGTGTCAGTTTGACAAGTAAGTTCATCCATCACAAAGTGGCTAGGGTTAAGTCAACTTTCCACTAATAATCATACTATATAACAAGAAACAAGGAACTTTTAGTACCTTACAACAACTGACATCTATTTATGCTATCCATAGTTTTTCTAGTTATCTGAATAACTTCAGACTGAAAGATGAAGTTTTATCTGCTTGCCTTATCATTTGTTCTAGGAACAAAAGCTTTCTAGGAACCATGACTTTTTCTCCTCCAGCAATGAGCAACAAAAATTCAAAAGGAGGCAGGGACAGATGTGAGTGTGCAGTACTTCCTAAGGCATTAGCTCATAACTGGCATCTTGTTGTTTCACTTCTATTTCACTTGCCAAATAGATCACAGAGCTAAGTCCAGAGAGAAAGAGACAAGGAAGAATGATCTGCTTAGGCAGGTGGTTTAAGAACAAAGACAGTAAAACAAAAGAAAGTATAAGAAATAAGTACATATTGATAGATTTATTACTGGGCTGAAATTGGCCTTCAGTTTTTCAAGTCAGTGTCTGTAATTGAATTTTTATTTCTTTAAACAACTGTTTTGTAACTTCCTGAGGGAATTCCCCATGACTAATTGGCCAGGATGGTTAATAACAATGATATCTTTAGAAAATATAGAAATCCTTGGGATACAGGCATCTGGGTTCCTTTGCACAGGATTACTTTGACCAGATTGAGGTGAGAAGACCTACCCATTGTTTGTGGCACCATGGACTATACCCAAAGGAGAAAGCGAACTGAGGGCAAGCATTGCTCTCTGCCTCTGGACCAGAGACATAATGTGACTGGTTGCCTCAAGCTATTGCCAATGTGATTTCTTTGACATGATGGGCTATAACCTTGAACTATGAGCTGAAATAAACCATTCTCATGGTATTTTTATTATAGCAACATGAAAATAAACTAGGACAATTATGGGATTTTTTTCACCTAGACTCATGACCATTTGCTTTATTTGCTACTAATTTAAGTGATTTTAAGTGATTAAACATGGACTTGATCAGTTTTAAAAAATTCTGTCTGACAAGATACCCGAAGCCTCTGGATTCTTCCAGAATTCAATGAAATCCTATGTGTAACACATAGAATTTTACTCCTTCTTGGCTGATAGAGTAGCAAAGCTTTGACAATCAGAGACAAGAGATAAAGGAAGCCAGTGAAAAAAATGGCATGCCTTCTCCATCCTTCTATTCTGAAGACTGTGGAAAAGCACAGTTTTTCCACACCTCCTGGTCTGAGACAACCTACAGCACTTTGTGGATGTTGACAATTTCTGCCTGCTGTGAAGCCTGGTATAATAACATGATAATCACTAAAGCTGACTTTCTTTTACAATTTTTTATTGATCATTTGTACAACTCATACAATGGCTGCCAATCAAACTCCATCCCCCCATGTCTCAACCCCCCATCAGAATCCATGTAAGCTAACCCTAACCAGTCAAGCTCCCAACCCCAGACATCCTTTTGTACAAATAGATCTGCTGGAGTCTAGTCAGCATATTTAGGAATCCTAGGTAAGGCATACTCTTTCTCACCCAACGGTACTCAGTGTTTTGTAGTTCTCAGTCCAGGGTCAGTCCAGCACCCATTTCTGTTGCTCCACATTGAGACCTTGTCCCAATTGGCATGGCTCCCATGCTTGATGCCATTATTGTGACAAGTTCACATGTGACTATAAGCCACTATTTCTCTACGTTCATGCACCAGCCCTGGGTCTTACAATCTTTCCACAACCCTTCCCCAATGATCCCTGAGCAATGGGTGGGTAAGGTTTAATATAGGGGTCCCATCCAGGAACACATACTCTGGAGGCTCCCATTCTTTGAAGCTTAACTAGTTGTGGTCTTCCATTTGCATCACACCATATTGTGTAAGGAAGATTTACTGTTGAGAATTAAGGAATGCACCCTTTTCTCTCCACCCCTTGTGGGGTCGCTGCTGATATTTGTGGCGGGGCCCACTTAATCCTAGGATGACCCATGTGGAAAGCCCGCGCAGGAAAGCACACCACATGTAGGCAGGTTGAGGTTCAAATGCAGAGAGAGATTTTATTCCAAGATGTCTGCTTAAATATCCATCATGACTCAATTCTCAGGGCCGAATCCTTTTGTCACTACACCCCACCCCATGGGTGTGGCCAAGGAGGTCCCATTGGTTTAGAATGCTACCCATCTTAACTAAGTTTTCCCACATTTCACCCTTTTAATTTTATTTTTTTGATTTTTCTGAAAGGCAGGGGAGCCCGTGGGTGAGGCTAACAACCCAAAGGAAACTGAGTTTTGAATAGTCAGCTGCTCAAGCCTGCTCAAGCCTGTTTTGAGTGCTAGGCAGTGAGAGTCAGGTCAGACCTGAAACTATTTTCACATTAAGGCCAATTAATATCCAAAAATCCCAACCATGAAGTAAGCTGATTGTCAAGCATAAGCAATGAATGTAAGTAACATTCATGTAAAACCAATTAGCAAGTATCTATGTCCAAATTTTGAACAACCCAAGGTTTTACAGTGCTTATGCCCATCAGGTAATTAAAGACTGGCTAGATATGCCCCATGAGAAGTTGCTACCATCATAACCATCTTGACTTTTTTTGTTGGTTTTGGGGTTTTTTTTGTTTTTGTGGGAGCTTCTAGGAAGCTTCCTTTGTCACGAACAGATGCAGTTCAGTCCTGCTAAGGGAAAGGGGGACACAGTGCCCACTTTGTGGACAGTGTGGGGAACTGCCCCATTACGTAGAGGTTAGTCGGTCACTTCTGTGACCTGACCAGAGAGGTATCTTCCTACTCGGGTCCTTAGCCTGGGACGAGACACGTTTCCCACTCTTGGCCTTAACATTCCACCTGCCCAAGTCCATGACAGGAATTTCACACCAGCTTCCCAGGTTGGTGTTCCTCAAAGGGAGCCTTTTTCCAAACCAACTGGTCACCCAAATGAAATGCAGGCCTCAACACCAGCTACCCACTGGTCATCTGAATGAAAATGCAGGCTTAGCCTGTATGTGCACAAAAATTAAAAAAACAATGATGGCCACGAATTCTGCAATGTTAACCAGAATTCAATTTTTTATTTTTTAAATTTTTAAATTTTATACCTTTTATTTTTTATTCCCAAATACCCAAAAACTTATTAACACTTTAATATAATAAAAACCTGGCTGCATTTGTTTTAGCTGTTGAAAGAGCGTAACCAGTAGGTGGCAGTGTAGATCCATTATTTTAAATTATTTTTTAATTTTTTTTATTAATTTTATTTATTTCTGTATGTGTATGAATGTATTGTCTGCATGCAAGTCTGTGCACCCGTGTTGTGCAATGCCGCGGAGGTCAGAAGAAGGTCTCAGNATTTTATTTATTTTATTTATTTTTTTTATTAATTTTATTTATTTCTGTATGTGTATGAATGTATTGTCTGCATGCAAGTCTGTGCACCCGTGTTGTGCAATGCCGCGGAGGTCAGAAGAAGGTCTCAGATTCCCCTGGAACTGGAGTTCTCCTGGAATTGGAGTTTCAGACGGTTTTCGGCCGCCATGAGGGTGCTGGGGATCTAACACGGGTCCTCCGTAAGAGCGGTCGGCGCTCTTAACCGCTAGGCCATCTCTCCAGCCCCTATTTTAAATTTTTAACAGATAACCCATAACCTTTGTTGAAATTGAATTATGTTTTGGCTGCTTAATATAAATTTGCGTCTTGAGAAGGAAGGGCCATGTTCCAACTCAGAGGCAATTGATACCAATTTTTACTGGTATCATGGCTGTTAATATTAAAATAAACTTAGAACACAAGTACATATATCTATACACACGTGTGCATGCACATACATACATACATACATACATATATACATACATACATACATACATACATACATACATACATACGAAAGACTTGTTAGGTTGACCTATAAGAGAAGAAAGCCATATTGTTTGATGTCCAATGAAAAACATGAAATTTTTATAATTTGTTATAGGATTACTTTTACATAATTAGAATAAATGTCCTAGTACCTCATAAAACAGCTATGATCCATATGCCACCTCTTAGGCCCATTCCCAACCATTTGCCTTTAATGAACTATCTCTAAAGTTTACTCCTATTCTTTCCCTATCCTGTCTCTTCTGGTTGACTGCCTTAAACTGCCCCACTGCTAAGCCTAACTTCCCCTATGCTATTTACAAATCCAAAGATTGAAGATTCCCAAAAGTAGACAGGCCAAAGTTGTTTGTAGTTTTGGAATGATCCATTTTGTCTTATTATCAAGGACGTTGGAAGAATAATAATTATCCATAATCACAACAACAATCACGACAATTAATTATTAATAATTATTAATAATTATTATCCTTTATTAGTCACAACAATCAATAATAATTATGAACAACAATTGTCAATAATAATAGCCAACAACAATGAACAATTTATCATTAACCTTAATTTTATTAATTGTTATTAATAATTATATCTAATAACAGTAACTATATCTATTAATAACAATTACTAATAGTAATTTGCAACAATCTATCATTAAACTGAATAATATGAATACTATAAACCCAATTAAAAATTGTTAACACTAAGGGGTATAACACAAACATTTTCTATGAATTGAATCTATTTTTGTTTATAGTCAGATGAATAGATTAAACCTGTAGGATTATAATGAATTAAAAGCAGGAACTGGCATTCACTCACACATACGCACAGCTTGAAGATGGGCTTAAAGAAACATAAAACAGTTTTATTCAAAAAATTTCTCATTTAAATTGAACCAAAATATCAATTTACGTTGTTAAAGAGACTTTTACCAATTGGTGCTAAAATCAACAAATGAGGGGGAACATGCATCACCTGGTTTGCTGCCTTTGTGTTACTTCATTCAGGTTAACATTCTCTAGTTCCATCCATTTACCTGCAAATTTCATAATTTCAGCTTTTCTTCTGAGTAGCACTCCACTATGTACATGTACCACATTTTCATTACACATTAATCACTTGTGGGACATTTAGGTTGTTTCCATTTCTTCGCTATTATGAAGAAAGCAGCAACAAGTATGAGTATACAGGGATATTTACAGTATGATTAGTCCTTTGGGTATATGCCAAAGAGTAGTATAACTGGATCATATGGTAGCTTCATTTTTACTTTATTGAGAGCTCCCCAGGCTGTCTTCCATAGTAGCTGCACTATTCTCCAGTCCCACCAACAGTGAATGAGTGTGTTGCTCATTCTCCATACCCTTACCAGCATTTTGTGTCCTTTATTCTCTTGATCTTAGCCAGTCTCATTGGGGTAAGATGGAATCTTAGAGTGATTTTTATCTGCACTTCAAAAATTAGTAAGGATGTTAAGCAGTTTTTAAGGTGTTTCTTAGCCATTTTTATTTCTTCATTTGAGAATTCTCTGCTCATATCTATACCCCAGATATAATAAATGAAAGCATCATTTATCTCTTGCTAATTTTTTTGAGTTCTTTACATATTCTGGATATAAATCACCTGTCATATGTGTAGCTGGTAAAGATTTTCTCCCACTCAATGGGTTTCTTCATCACTTCTTTGGATGTTTCTTTTGCTGTGGGACCTCATTAAGCTTTGTACTAAATGTTGACCTTAATGCCTGAGCAGCTGATGTCCCATTAAGAAAGTTATTTCTTAAGTCTATATCTTGGAGGGTACTGCCTATGAATTCTTCTAGCACTTTCAGAGTTTCATACTTCATATTGAGGTCTTTGATCCACTTGGAGTTGATTTTTGCACAGGGAAAAAGATAAGAGCCCGACTTCATTCTTCTACAGGTAGTGATCCATTTCTACCAGTACCATGGGGTTTTTTCCCCCACTGTGTATTCTTGACACCTTAGTTATCAACCCTTAAGTCCTGGCTTCATGTCTGCTTCTTGGCACAGAATTCTTTCTTTATGATTCACCTTCTTTATCCTGAAAAAATTAAAAATTCATCTGATATCAGGACTATTTGTATTTCCCATAAATTGTGAAAGGGCTTGTCTACTACCATGGGAATGAAACTGGCACATAGTCAACTGTAGTATCTATGGAAAGGGAACAGAATATTAGCAAAAGGGAATATTTCAAATACAGTGAATAAAATAATTATTTACCCAAATTACCATATGTTCTAGTTTCTCTTCAATTGCTGTGACAAAACATACTGACCACTACCAACTTGGGGAAAAAAGGGTTTATTCAGCTCACATCTCCTGGGTTATAGTTCATCACTCAGGGAGCCCAAGGTAGTAACTCAGGGCAGGAACCTGGAGACAGGAGCTGAAGCACAGACCATCAAGGAATGCGTCTTACTGGCTTGCTTCTTCTGGCCCATACCCAGCCTGCTTTCTTATACCATACACAACAACCTGTCCATGGGTGGCACCACCTATAGTGAGCTGGGCCTTCCCACATTCCTCAACAATCAAGACAATACTCCATAGACATGGCTACAGGCCAGTCCAAGGGAGCCAATTCCCTCAACCCAGGTGTGCCAAATTGACACTATAGCTATCTAGCACAATTGACCCCTTGTCTACTTGACACCAAGACATATCACTATTAAACCACTACCTTTCCAGTTCTTGTCCCTAAGGTATGATGTTAACAATCACAACATAAGAGAGTACAACCTTCAAAGCCCCACAGACTTTAAATCATCCAAGCACTTAAAAGTTCACAGTTTGTTAAAAGTTTCTTAACTGTGGGCTCCTGTAAAATCCAAAACATGTACTATCTTATTGCAAAGGGAAGAATCAGGCACACCTAAGCAAAACCTAAGTGCAGCAAAGGAGCTCAAAGCTGGACACCTGGGATTCACTCAAGATCTTCTGAACTCCAAAGGGTTTCAGACGCTTCATTTCCCTGATGCTGCCATCCACAGCACACAGAGCTCATCTTGCAGACCCAGGCCAGCTCCATTCCACAGCTGCATTGTTCTTGGTGGTCATCCCATGATCCTGGCATCCCCAAAATGCTTCTTCACTGAAGCTGAGGCTGCAATTTCACCAATGGTCTCTTCTGACCTCTCCTGGTGCCAAGCCTCAGCTTCTCTCCATTACCCCTGCAATCCTGGAATCTTCACTGTATCCAAGGTGCACTTCCACCAGTGGTATTTCCTGACCTCTCATAGTGCTGTCTGTGACCCCCTCACATCTCAACACCAGAACCATATAGGAGACTCTTCCACATTACCAAGTCCTGCTTCTGACTTGACATGGAGGCTCAGGCACCTTCCGGAAAATAGTTTCTGTGTGCTGACCCTAAAGAAATTCTTCCCAGAAGATTTCACCACAATGATGCTGGCCTCTTGTTACTTACAGCTGATTTTTTCAGCTCCAGATAACCAGCATCAATTGTTCCAGTTAAGCAAAGGTTTCACTTCAGGTTCTGGTCTTGTTACTTACAGCTGATTCTTCAGTACCGACTGACCAGAACCCCCAGATTCTCAATTCAAAAATATCATACAAAGAGCCCCGATGGTCTCTGCTTCCCTTCGAAGCTTCACAAACAAGACCTCCATCATCTAGAGCTCTTTCAGCATAACTGCTCCAAGTTCTGCAGCAACAAACTCCCGGAATTCCATGGCTTTTCCAGCCCAAAATTCCAAATGCTTCCACAATCCTCCCCCAAAACACCAAGGTCAGGTCTGTCACAGCAATAGCCCACTCTCTGGTACCAACTTCTGTTCTACTTTCTCTTCAATTGCTGTGACAAAACACACTGACCACTACCAACTTGGGGAGGAAATCGTTTATTAACCTCATATCTCCTGGGTTAGAGTTCATCATTCAGGGAGCCCAAGGTACAAACTCAGGGTAGGACCTGCATGCAGGAGATGAGGCACAGGCCATGGAGGAATGCTGCTTATTGGCTTGCTTCGTCTGGGCCATGCCCAGCCTGCTTTCTTATATTGTACTCAACAACCTACCCAGGGGTGGCACCTCCCATAGTGGGCTGGGCCTTCCCACATTGCTCAACAATCAAGACAATATTCCACAGACATGACCACAGGCCAGTCCAATGGAGCCAATTCTCCAATTGAGGCTCCTTCAACCCAGGTGTGTCAAGTTGACACTAAAGCTATCTAGTACACTATATTTAATAAATAAATTTATTGTGGTGTTACAAGTACCTACCTTTCTGTGTTTCCAATATACTATTTTAAATACATTTTTAAATTTATAAAAATGTTCCTAATTCCTAGTGAACTATTTTTATTAGCCAATAATAGTGCTGAATTGAAAACCCTGGATACTTGTTATACAGTTATTATAGGGTAATATATGGTGATATATATGTATATTTGATAGAATTCAAAATGCAAAACTAACTCCAATTTGTTCTAACTGACTTTTTCTTTACCCTGTGTTTTTACCACCCATTTCCACTATAGCCAGCCAGGCATAGTATCTCATGTAGGGGGTTTCTGGAAGTTCACTGTTTCTACAAAACCGTGAAGCTTACAAGATGCCAGGTATCACATAATCCCAGCCAGAAATATCTCCATCTCCCTGGAGCGCACTGTTTCTGAAATGCTGAGAAAATTGTTTCGTCCATCCCAAAACATTTTTAAATGAAAATATCTTTGTTAATTGACCTGATCCTGGTCTGGTGTAAATATGTTTATCTGATGTAACTATGGTTTACTGGCTTTGCCTCTGGCATGATACAACTGTGCTTTTAAATTTTATACACCCTGTCCTGCTTCTCCAGGTGTCAAGTGCACAATAGTCCCTTCTCTGACCACTGGTGTATAATGAAAAACTCCTAATTTGACCATCGCTATGTTACATTCTTGTGTGCCTTTCCCTCAATAATAAACTCAAAAGCACCTTTCACATTACTTCTGCAAAAGCATTTTTTTGCTTGTTTATATTGGGAGTTAATTAAACAGAAGTGTATATTTACATAACATCACACAACAGTATAAGCACATTATTTTTTGACTTTCAAAAATTACAGAACACCTTGGAGAACACTTTCTGGTCCCAGTCCTTACAAAATAATTCATAGAATTGATTAGGTAAATGACAGAGTATGGTATTAACAAGATGTTCAAACTGGGTGACCTTGCCTAAGCTTATTGTTCTGTGAGTTGAATCTTAGTAATTTTGACACATAAATTCACAGTGATATTTATTGACTCATTTGTTTTGTGAAACAACATTTTAATATACGGCAAAGGCACACCCTAAATTGTAGATCATCCTATCTCAGTCTCAAAAGCGTTGGGGCAAGCATATGGTGCCCAAGCTCATTGTGATATTTAAATAATATAGCACAATTAAAATACTTCAATGGTCTCCTAAAGAATTATTTCCTGATCTCAGACCACAACTCCATTCCTATTATTATCACCAAAAAAAGATTTTATAGAACAAAATTTCCAAAACTTATTCAGTCTTTTGTGAAGGTATTTTTAATTATTTGACAAATTTACACATATATACAATTCATCAAAAACATCTCTCTCTCTCTCTCTCTCTCTCTCTCTCTCTCTCTCTCTCTCTCTCTCTCTCTCCCCCCCCCCAATGGCACTCCAACACATCTCTCTTCCAACATAACAACATTTTTTTAAAAAGTCTTTGTTCATAACACACTGAATCCAATTACTGCTTCCCATATGTATACATGACTAGGGTAATCATAAGCATACTAGTAGCCATTTCCTTTAAACAGGTGACTCCCCTTCCCCCAGTAACCATAAAATGAAAATAGCTTATCAGGTTAGTAATACAGAGACCCTCTCCCAATGTTGGCTTTTTTTTTAATGGCCTTATATTTTCTGAGATAGAAATTTCTTTGTTAAGACACTTTTCCCAGGGGATTCTGTGTTACACCACCTTGGCAACCACAACTACCCCAGCATGTTTTTCTTTTCCTTTATGTTGTCAATTAAACCCAGGGCATCCTGCATACTAACCAAGAACTCAACCACCTGGGCTATATCCTCAGGTGGAAGGTTTTTGGAGAGTATTTGATTTGAAAGCCTAAGAGAAATGGATAAGTATCTGAAATCCTGGGAATCAATAAAGCTTAACCAAGAAGAAATTGACAGTTTAAACAGACCCTTAATATTTGAGGAAATTGAAAATGTAATAAAAAACTTCCCAACTAAAGCTCAGGCCCAGATGTTTTCACAGTAGAATTCTATAAAACATTTAAAGAGGACTTAAAACGATTACTACTCAATCTCTTCAGAAGGATATAAACAGAGGGAAATCTCCCAAATTCCTTCTATGAAGCCAGAATCACTCTAATATCAAAACTAGGCAAAGACAAAGCCAGCAAAGAAAACTATAGACCTATCTCATTAATCAACATAGATGCAAAAATTCTCAACAAAATACTTGCAAATCACATAAGACCCACGTCAAAAATATCATCCATCATGACCAAGTTGGATTTATACCAGAGATTCAGGGATGGTTCAACATATGTAATTCAATAAATATCATAAAACATATAAATGGACTGAAAGACAAAAAACAGACAATCATTTCAACTGATGAGGAAAAAAGCCTTTGACAAGATCCAGCATCCCTTAATGTTTAAAATTCTAGAGGAAATTGAACTGAAGGGAACATTCCTCAACATAATCAAAGCCATATAAAACAAACCAACTGCCAACATCATCCTAAATGGAGAAAAATAAGAAGCAGTCCCCTTAAAGGCAGGAACCCAGAAAGGCTGCCCCCAATCACCATTCCTCTTCAATATAGTGCTTGAAACACTGGCTAAGGCAATAAAGCAAGAAAGAAAAATTAAAGGAGTACTAATTGGAAAAGTGGAAGTCAAGCTATCTCTTTTTGCAGATGATATGATAGTTTACCTAAGGCATGCTAAAAATTCCACCAGTAAACTCCTAGAAAGGATTAAGAGTTTCAGTAAAGTGGTGGGATACAAAATTAACCTAGAAAAGTCAGTAGTTCCTTCCAAGCAACTAGAGAAGGAATATAAGAAGAACTTCTCACACACAATAGCCTCCAAAAATAAAATATCTCCAAACAAACCTAAACAAAGACACCAAAGATCTCTACAACTAAAGTTTTAAAACCCTGAAGGAGATTGAAGATGACATTGAAAGATGTAATACCCTCCCATGCACATGGATTGGAAAAATTAATATAGCAAAAATGTCTGTTCCACCCAAAATAATATAAAGTTTCAGTGCAATCCCATGTAAAATCCCCATGAGTTTTTTCACAGACTTGGGAAAAAATCCTTAAATTCATATAGAATAAAAAAGACCCTGAGAAGCAGGAGGATTTCTGTGAGTTCAAGGCCAGCCTAGTCTACAGAGCAAGCTCCAGGCCAGCTGGGACTAAAGGGAGACCCTGTCTCTAAAATACCAAAAAAGACCCTGAATAGATAGAGCAACCGTGAGAGAAAAGTGCAATATAGGGGGATCACTTTACCAGACTTCAAACTACATTATAGGGCTATAGTCATAAAGACAGGCTGGTACTGGCACAAAAACAGACCCATTGACCAAGGGAACAAAATTGAAGATCCAAACTTGAGCTCATACAATTTCAGCCACTTCATATCCGACAAAGGGTCCTAGAGAACTCAATGGAGGAGAGATAGCATCTTCAGCAAATGGTACTGGCAAAACTAGATCAACATTTGTAGAAGAACATAATTAAACCCCTACCTCTCACCCTGTACAAAAATCAACTCCAAATTTATCAAAGACCTCAACATGAAACCCAAAACTCTGAAGGTGATAGAAGAAAATATTGGCAGCAACCTACAAGACATAGGTGTAGGAAAAGACTTTCTAAATCGGATATCAGCTGCACAGGAAATAAGGTCAAAAATTGACAAGGAGGACCTCATTAAACTCAAAAGCTTCTGTCCAGTGAAAGATACAACGTGAAGAGAAAACCCACAGAATGGGAGGAAAACTTCACCAGTGATACATCTGACAGAGCATTAACATCCAGAATATTTAAACTACTCAAAAGACAAAGAAGTAAGAAAACAAATGACCTACTCAAAAGATGGAGTAAAGAGTTGAACAGAGACTTCACCAGTAAGGAAGTAAAGATGGCTGAGAAACATCTTAAAAAGTGTTCAACATCATTAATAACTAAGGAAATGCAAACTAAAACCACTTTAAGATATCATCTCACTGAGATAAGACTGGCTAAGATCAAGAAAACAAAAGACACCAAATGCTGGAGAGGTTGTGGGGAAAGGGAAGCACTCATCCAAGCCTGGTGAGAATGTAAACTCCTAAACCACTATAGAAAGTAGTGTGGAGAACACTTTTTTTATTTTTTTTATTTAATTTTATTTATTTCTGTATGTGTATGAATGTACTGTCTGCATGCAGGTTTGTGCACCCGTGTCGTGCAATGCCGCGGAGGTCAGAAGAGGGTGTCGGATTCCCCTGGAACTGGAGTTCTCCTGGAATTGAAGTTTCAGACGGTTCTCGGCCGCCATGTGGGTGCTGGGGATCGAACCCGGGTCCTCTGCAAGAGCAGTCGGCGCTCTTAACCGCTAGGCCATCTCTCCAGTCCCATGAGAACACTTAAAAGCTGGAAGCAACCCAATGTCCCTCAACCACAAAATGTGGTACATCTACACAATGGAGTTCTATGAAGAAGTAAAGAAAGATGACATCATGAACTTTGCAAGTAAATGGATAGAACTAGAAGAAATTATGCTAAGAGAAGTAACAGTCACAGAAAAACAAAAGACATATGGTGTCCCTGATTTGTGGATGCCGGCATCAAATCCCTAGTTGCAAAACAAACTAACCATCATCTATGTTATATTTACCTTTTATTTTTTATTTTTTAGCATTTTTTATTTTAACTTGAACCTTATAACACACATAGTAGCATATAACTTTATAATACACATAACAGAAATGAAACTTGTGATACCAAAAAGGCATCAAAATACAGTGATATTTTAACATGGAAATTCCATTTTTTTTCCACCAACTTGTATAATATATATCACCTGAGTTGAAGGGTTTTTTTTATTTTTAGCTAAAAGATGTCATGCTTTCCCCAAGGAGATGCTTGAACGGTCCTCCTTGGCAAGTCCAAACAACCATCAATCCTGCCACCGTGCTCCACACAGGGGTCCCTCCCCACCACGGTCACGCAAATGAGGTCCAGCAAGTATGCATCTTATCTTGATCCACCTTCACTGGCCTCCATGACACAGCATGGGCAGTCCATCAATGGCAATCTACACTCTAAATAGGCTGAAATCCCAGTAGTCACTCAGTCACAAGCTGGATCTCTCAGTAGTCCCCATCTGGCATTGAAGGTTTGTAGTATTCTCAAGTTTTATGACTGAAGTGTAATTTCTCAGACCTTACCGATTATTTATTTCTGGTTTTACTTTCCTTTTGGATGCTTAAGGCCATGCAGCCCAGATTAACCAAGGTTTTTGTTTTCTCAAGTTTCATTGAGGATCAGGTCCTCAAGTGTCACTCAGGTTTTTCTTTTTTTTGAGGCGGGGGAGTCCTTGGTTCCTTTTGGCTTTTCAACCACCAGTTCCATCCACTCAGGACACAGTTAGGACTTGCTAGACCAGGCTTCTCTTTTTGAAGCATGAGCAGACTTTCTTCTTTATAGACTGGACACTAGCTGAAGTACCATTAGTAGATCTCCAAGATCTCTCTGCACAGGAAGACTGGTGACTAACATTTGCAGGACATTTCAAGAGATGCCCCCATGCATAGTCCCCTGAGACTTAGTTGACCTCTGTGGGCAAGGAACAAAGTTATCCCTTATGTCCCTCAGCCAAATTGGTATGGGCATTAAGAATGGTCATTAAGCACCCAGAAAGGCTAAGTTACACCAGCCTAATACATCTCACCTATACTAAAATTGTATCTTCTGAGAACAAACTATGTGTTATTTCCATATCATATTTCTTGATTCGCCTTTTTCCATTTTAATTTTGTTACTCTAAAATATGTATACATGGCCACCATCATATACCAAAACTCCATAGTCTTAAAATAAATGGTAGTTAGTTCTAGAACCTGTCTAGGGATTCATAATATAAGAGCACAGTTGTGTTCAGATGATGAGGAATCTAGCATTAATGGTGTTTAGTTTGCCATACAACTAGATACTTGGTGCTAGCATCCACAGATGAGGAATACCATTTGTCTTTTGTTTTTCAGAGACTGTGTAACTTCACTTAACATAATGTCTTCTAGTTCCATCCATTTACCAGCAAATTTCATGATATCATCTTTCTTTACTGCTGCATAAAACTCCATTTTGTAGATGTACCATATTTTCTCTATGCACTCTTCGATTGAGGGGCACTTGGGTTGGTTCCAGCTCTTCACTATTGTAAATAAAGCTGCAATAAACAGCTGTACATGTATCTCTGCAATAGGATGAGTCTTGAGGGTATATACCCAGGAGTGGTATGGCTGGGTCAGATGGTAGGCTCATTTTGAGTATTTTAAGGATTCACACTGCTTTCCATAATGGTTGTACAAGTTTGCATTCCCACCAGCAGTGGATGAGTGTTCCCCTTTCCCCACAACCTCTCCAGCATTTGGTATCATTTGTTTTTCTTGATCCTAGTCAGCCTTATTGGAGTGAGATGGTATCTTAAAGTGGTTTTGATTTGCATTTCCTTAATTATTAGCAATGTTGAACATTTTTTAAGATGTTTCTCAGCAATCTCTATTTCCTCACTTGTGAAGTCTCTGTTCAACTCCATCTTTTGAGTGAGTCATTTTTTTTTTACTTTTTTGTTTTTTGAGTAGTTTATATATTCTGGAGGTTAGTGCTGTGTCAGATGTATCAGTAGTGAAGTGAAGTTTCCTCCCACTCTGTGGGATTTAACTTCACTTCCCTGATTGTTTCTTTTGCTGTACAGAAGCGTTTGCGTTTTATAAGGTCCCACTTACCAATTGTCTACCTTATTTCCTGTGTGGCTGCTATCTGACTTAAAATGACTTTTCTTATGACTCTGTCTTGTAGGTTTATGCGATCTTTTCTTCTATTACATTCAGAGTTTTGGGTTTCATGTTAAGGTCTTTGATTCATTTGGAGTTGATTTTTGTACAGGGTGAGGGGTTTAATTTTATTTTTCTACAAGTGGTGATCCAGTTTTGCCAATACCATTTGCTGAAGATGCTGTCTTTCCTCCATTGAGTCTTTTGCCCCCCTTGTCAAATATGAGCTGGCTGAAATTGTGTGTGCTCAAGTTTGGATCTTCAGTTTTATTCCCTTGGTGTATGGGTCTGTTTTTGTGCCACTACCAGGCTGTTTAATGACTATAGTCCTATAGTATATTTTAAAGTCTGGCATAGAGATCCCCCCAATGTTTTGCTCTTTTCACTCAGGGTTGCTTTGGCTACTCAGGGACTTTTGTTTGTCCATATGAATTTAAGGATTTTTTTTCCCAAACATGTGAAGAAAGTCTTGGGGATTTTTAATTGGGATCAATTAAATCTGTATATAAATTTGGGTAGAATTGACATTTTTACTATATTAATTTTTCCAATCCATGAGCATGGGAGGTCTTTCCATCTTCTGATGTCTTCTTCAATCTCCTTCTTCAGGGGTTTATAATTTTGTTGTAGAGATCATCAGAGTTTTGGATAGGTTTGTTCCTAAGTATTTTATTATTTTTGAGGCTATTGTTATTGGGACAGTCTCCTAGTATTACTTCTTTAGTTGCTTGTTGTTGGTGTAAAGAAAGGCTATGATTTTTCTAGGTTAATTTTGTATACTGACACTTTACTGAAGCTCTTAATCGTTTCTAGGAATTATCTAGTTGAGGTTTTTTAGCCTCCCTTAGGTAAACTATCATATCATCTGCAAAAACGGATAGTTTGACTTCCTGTTTTCCAATTAGTACTTTTAATTTCCTTATCGTGCCTTATTTCCCTAGCCAGTGTTTCCAGCAATATATTGAAGAGGAGTACCAACAGGGGACAGCCTTGCCAAGTTCCTACCTTTAAGGGGAATTCGTCTAAATTTTCTCCATTTAGGATAATGGTGGCTGTGAGTTTTTTGTATATGGCTTTGATTATGTTGAAGAATTATCCCTCCAGTCTAATTCCCTCTAGGACTTTAAGCATGAAGGGGTGTTGGATTTTGTCAAAGGCCTTCTCTGCATCAATTGAGATGATCATGTGGTTTTTGTCTTTCAGTCTATTTATGTGTTTTATGATATTTATTGATTTACATATGTTGAAACCTCCCTGCATCTCTCATGTGAATTCAACTTGATCATGATGGTTGATCTTTTTGATGTGGGTCTGTATGTGATTTGTAAGAATTTTGTTGAGAATTTTTGCATCTATGTTCATTAATGAGATGGGTCTATAGCTTTCTTTTTTGCTTGTCTCTGCCTCATTTTGATATTAGAGTGATGCTGGCTTCATAGAAGGAGTTTGTTAGAATTTCCTCTGTTTGTGTCCTGAACAGTTTGAGTAGCTGTGGTTGTAGGACCTCTTTAAATGTTTTATAGAATTCTGACGTGAAACCATCTGGACCAGGGCTTTTTTCAGTTGGGAGTTTTTTAACTACATCTTTAATTTCCTCAAATATTATGGGTCTGTTTAAACTGTCAATATCTTCATGAATTAGCTTTGGTCACTCCCAGGATTTCAAATATTCCTCCATTCCTCTTAGGTTTTCAAATTTAGTAGAGTATAAGTTTCTGAAGTATTCCCGTATGATTGCCTGGATATTTTCATTGTCTGTTGTGATGTTCCCCTTTCATCACGAATTCTATTGATTTGGAGTTGCTTTATTTCTTTTGGTTAACTGGGCTAGAGGTCTGTCTATATTGTTTATTCTTTCAAAGAACCAACTTTTGGATTCATTGATTTTTTAAATTGTTTTCTTTGTTCCTATTTCATCGATTTCTGCTCTGATTTTTTTCATTTCTTCCTGTCTGTTGCATTTAGCCTTCATTTGTTGTTGTCTTTCGATCGTTTTTAGCTACAGAGTTAAATCATTTATTTGTGCTCTTTCTGTTTGTTTTTTAAATGTAGGCACCAAGAGCTATAAACTTCTTCTTAGGACTGCTTTTAAGGGGTCCCATAAGTTTTGTTGTGTTGTTCTGACATTGTTGTTTAGTTCCAGGAATGCTTTTCTTTCTTTATTTCTTCCTTGTCCCATTCATTGTTCAGGAGTGTGCTGTTTAGTCTCCATGTGTTCTTTCAGGTAGTAGGGCTTGTGTTGGTGTTGATATTGAGCTTTATTGCACTGTGGTCTGATAGAATGCATGAATTATTTCATTTCTTTATTTACTTGTTGAAATTTTTCTGTGTCTCAGTATGTGGTCAATTTTGGAGAATATTCCATGGGGTGCTGAGTAGAAAGTGTATTCTTTGGTGCTTGGGTGGAATATTCAGAAGATGTCTGTGAGGTCCATTTGCTGTATTGTATTGTTCAGTTCAGATGTCTCTCTGTTTATTTATACTTTGTCTAGTTTATCTGTCCAAGGGGTTCAGTGGGGTATTGAAGTCCCCTACTATGAGTGTACTGGGGTTAATCTGTGCCTTAAGGTCTTGTAGAGTTTTGTTTATAAAGATCAGTGCACAGGAGTTTGGTGCATATATATTCATGATTGTGAAGTCTTCATGGTTAATTTTCCCTTTGATAAGGATGTAATGTCCCTCTTTGTCTCTTCTGATTGCTTATATTTTGAAGTCTATTTTGTCTGATATTAAAATAGCAACTCCTGCTTTCTTTTTGGTACCATTTGCTTGGAATATTTTTTCCATCCTTTCACTTTCAGTTGGCACCTAACCTTGAGGCTGAGATGGGTTTCTTGAAGACAGCTTACAGATGGATTTTGCTTCCTAATCCATTCTCCCAGTCTATGCCTTTTGATTGGGGAGTTTAGTCCATTAATATTTAAGGTTATAATTGAGAGATATGTGCTGCTTCCTTTCCCTTTATTATCCATTTGGATTTTTGGTCTAGGTTTATAATTCTGCATTTCTGTTTTTATTAATTTCCCTTTCAAGGCACCTGGGGATAGTTGCTTCTCTCCTCTGCCCTTTAAATTGCTTCAAGTATTCTCTGAAGGTTTGGTTTTCCAGACATGTATTCTTTCATCTTGTTTATATCATGGAAGATTTTTTATCTTTCCTTCAAGTAGAATTGACATTTTTTGCTGGGTATAGTAACCTGAGTTGGCATTTGTAGTCATTTAGCACTGAGAATGCTTTGGTCCATGTTTTCTTCCTTTCATAGTTTGCACTGAGAGGTCAGCTGTAATTCTGATAGTTTTCACCTTATATGTAACATGTTGTTTTTCTCTTGTGGCTTTCAGAATTTTGTCTTTGTTTTGGTTTATTACTGTTTTAACCATGATATGGCATGGGGAGTTTCTTTTCTGGCCTTGTCTATTTGGTGTTCTATGTGCTTCTCGTATTTGTATGGGTTTGTCTTTATTTTTTAGTTTGGGGAAATGTTCATCTATTATTCTGTTGAAGATCTGATCAATACCATTCTCTTGGGATTCTTCTCCTTCGTCTATCCCTATGATGTGGAGATTTGGTTTTTTCATAGTTCCCCACATTTCCTGGTTGTTCCACTCTTGTGTATTTTTTAAATTTTTCATAGTTTTTACTTGAGCTTTTTAGTTTTTCCGTGTTATCTTCCAGGTCTGATATTCTTTTTTTTTCTGCTTTCTCCATTCTGCCTCTGAGGCTTTTTCCCATTCTTTCCTCTTGATTGGATGAGCATCTGATTTCCTTTTTCATTTCATCTTGTGTTTTCTTTACTATTTCCACTTCCTTTTCGAGCTTCTCAGTCTCTTCTTTAGCTCCTTTCTTTGCTGGTTGTTTTCCTTTTTCATTTCAGCATGGGATTTTTTAATTTTATTTATTTTCGTATGTGTATGAATGTACTGTCTGCATGTAGGTTTGTGCACCTGTGTCATGCAATGTCGCAGAGGTCAGAAGAGTGTGTCAGATTCCCCTGGAACAGGAGTTAAAGATGGTTCTCAGCCACCATGTGGGTGCTGGGGATCAAACTCTGGTCCTCTGCAAGAGCAGTTGGCGCTCTTAACCACTAGGCCATCTCTCCAGCCCAACAGCATAAGATTTTTTTTCACTGTTTCCACTCCCTTCCAGAGTTTGTCTCTTTCTCCCTCTAGCTCTTTCTGGAGTTTGTCATTTTATCCTTTTAGTTCTTTCCAAAGTTTGTCATTCTTTCCCTCTGGGTCTTTTCTGAGTTTTTCATTCTCTCTCCCTAGTTCTATTATTTCTTTAAATATATCTGTGATTGTTTTAAGATCTGTGTCCTGAGCTACCTCCAGGGAGGTCCCATTGTGGGAATCCTCCACAGGTTCAGTAGACTTTAGTGTGGAATTATTCTGCACTTTTCCCATATTGTTCTTTCTTTGTGCTCTTGGCATATGTGTTTCCTTTTAACTGTATTCCAATGCAAATCTCAAATGCCTCTTCACCATGTTGAAGGATCACTTTCCCTGATTCCTTCTCCTTACTTATGGAGGGTTGACTTGTCTAGATTTCAGGATTTCAGTTTTGGATATATATTGGGAGGTATAGCTCACTCTTCCCTTTCTATTCTGCAAGAACTGGGTGGGTAAAAACTGATATGACACACTCTCAGTATTGTGCTCCCTCTGCTGCTGCCAGTTCCTCTAGGTTAGTTGTTGTGCTTACTGAACACTCTCTATGAGGGGAGGGGGAGCTGTCTGCTTAGCCCACACCGCAGTACCTTGCTGCTGAGCTGCTCTGGCACAGGCTACCAGCCTGTATATACCATATTTCTTTTTTATGTGAAAGCAGCGGTATGGTTAAAAGGTGAATCCCTTAGTGGGTTTGAGAATTAACCAGCCATTTATGTTCAGATTTTGTAATATTGCTAAGTGGGTGGAGGATATGGATGCATATTTTAGAGCAATATAAAATTAAAGTGAAAATGTGGAAAAAAAGACTGAGAAAAAATGTAATACATGTATGGCAGAATGCATGAACTGGAGTGGGGTGGGGGGTGAGAAAGGGGAATTTATTTAAGTTGGCCTGAGCAATGATGTATGAAATATGCAAAACATTAATAAAAATATTGTATATAAAAAAGAAAAAAGAAAGACTCTAAATGAGCCTACCAACTGACAAGTCATACCACTCCTGGGTATATACCCACAAGACTCATTCTACTACAAAGAAACATGCACATCTATGTTTACTGCAGCTCTCTTCACTGTAGCAAAGAGTTGAAACCAACCTAAATGCCCCTCAACTGAGGAGTGGTTAACAAAAATATGGTACATGTACAAAATGGAGTTCTACACAGTTGTAAAGAGAGATGACATTATGAAGTTTGCAGATAAATGGATGGAACTAGAAGCCATTATGCTAAGTGAAATAACACAGCCCCAGAAAAAAATATGAATGGTATCACTCATTTGTGGATGCTAGCACCAAATCCAGAAGAGAGGAGCAACCATCCCCAAGCACCTAGAAAAAGAAAGTAATAAAAACATAACTACAGAAGTAGAAAACAAGACTAAAAATGCAAATGGATAATAATGTGAAAGGAAGCAACATGCATCTTTCAATTATAACCTTAGATATTAATGGACTAAACTCTCCAAACAAAAGACATAGACTGGAAGATTGGATTAGGAAACAAAACCCATCTATATGCTGTCTACAAGAAACCTATCTCAATTTCAAGGGTAGGCACCAACTTAAGGTGAAGGGATGGAAAAAAATATTCCAAGCAAATGGTACCAAAAAGAAAGCAAGTGTTGTTATTTTAATATCAGACAAAATAGACTTCAAAGTAAAAGAAATCAAAAGAGACAAAGAGGGCCATTACATCTTTATCAAAGTAACAATTGACCATGAAGAATTCACAATCATGAATATATATGCACCAAACTCTGGTGCACCAAACTTTATAAAGACAATTCTTCAGGACCTCAAGGCACAGATTAACCTCAGCACACTAATAGTAAGGGACTTCAATATCCCACTAAGTCCTTTGGACAGATCAACAGGACAAAGAATAAACAGAGAGACATCTGAACTGAATGATACAATACACCAAATGGACCTCACAGACATCTGCCAAATATTCCACCCAAACACCAGAGAATACACTTTCTACTCAGCACCCGAGGGAACATTCTCCAAAATGTACCACATACTGGGACACAGAAAAAAAAACTCAACAAATACAAAAAGATTGAAATAATTTCATGCATTCTATCAGACCACAGTGCAATAAAGCTCAATATCAATGCCAACATAAGCCCTACAACCTACAAGAACACATGGAGACCAAACAACACTCTACTGAATAATGAATGGGTCAGGAAAAGATACAACCAAAAAGGAGAATTATAGACCCATCTCATTAATGAACACAGATGCAAAACTTCTAAACAGGATATTTGCAAATCACATAAAGACTCACATCAAGAAGATCATCCATCATGACCAAGTTGGATTCATACCAGAAATGCAGGGATGATTCAACACATGAAAATCAATAAATATCATCAAGCATATAAGTGGACTGAAAGACAAAAAACACATGATCATCCCAATTGATGTGGAAAAAGCCTTTGACAAAATTCAGCATCCCTTCATGCTTAAAGTCCTAGAGGGAATTGGACTGGAGAGATCATTCCTCAATGTAATCAAAGCCATATACAGGAAACCCACAGCCAATATCATCCTAAATGGGGAAATGACAGAAGCATTCCCTTTAAATGTAGGAACTCAGCAAAGCTGCCCCCTGTCACCACTCCTTTTCAATATAGTGCTTGAAACACTTGCTAGGGTAATAAGGCAAGAAAAGGAAATTAAAGGAGTACTAATTGGAAAAGAGGACGTCAAGCTATCCCTTTTTTGCTGATGATATGATTGCTTATTTAAGGGATGCTAAATACTCCACCAGAAAACTCCTAGAAACGATTAAGAGCTTTGGTTAAGTGGCAAGATACAAAATTAACCTAAAAAAATCAGTAGCCTTTCTTTATGCCAAAAACAAGCAAATGAAGAAGGAATACAAGGAGACCTTTCCACTCACAATAGCCTCAAAAACAATAAAATACCTACAAACAAACCTAACCAAAGACATCAAATATCAAATTGAAGAAGACATCAGAAGATGGAAAAACTTCCCATGCTCATGGATTTGGGAAAACTAATATAGTAAAAATGCCCATTCTACCCAAACTCTTGTATAGATTCAGTGCAATCCCAATTAAAATCCCCAAGAGTTTCTTCACAAGCTTGGGAAAAAAGTCCTTAATTTCATTTGGAAAAAAAAGACCCAGGATAGCCAAAACAACCCTGAGTGAAAAGAGCAACACAGGAGGGAAATCTCTATACCATACTTCAAAATATTCTACAGGGCAATAGTTATGAAAACAGATTGGTACTGGCACAGAAACAGACCTGTTGACCAATGGAACAAAACTGAAGTTCCAAACTTGAGCACATACAATTTCAGCCATCTCATATTTGACAAGGGCGCCAAGAAGACACAATGGAGGAAAGACAGCATCTTCAGCAAGTCGTGTTGGCAAAACTGGATCACCACTTGTAGAAGAATGAAATTAAACCCCTACATCTCATCCTGTACAAAAGTCAACTCCAGATGGATCAAAGACCTCAACGTGAAACTTCAAACTCTGAAGGCAATAAAAAAAAAAGTTGGCAGCAGACTATAAGACATAGGTGTAGGAAGACTTCCTAAATCAGACAGCAGCTGCACAAGAATTAAGGTCGACAATTGACAAATGGGACCTCATTAAACTCCAGAGCTACTGTACATCAAATTAACCTCTCAAGGAAGTGAAGAGAAAACCCACAGAATGGGAGGAAACTTTCACAGCAGATACATCTGACAAAGCATTGATTTCCAGAGTATATAAACTACTCCAAAAATAAAGAAGAAAGAAAACAAATGAATAACTCAAAAGATGGAGCAAAGAGCTGAACAGAGACTTCACAACTGAGGAACTAGACATGGCTGAGAAACATCTTAAAAAAGTGTTCAACATCACTAATAAGGAAATGTAAATTAAAACCACCTTAAGATATCATCTCACTCCAATAAGACTATCTAGGATCAAGAAAACAATTGATGGGGCTGGAGAGATGGCCTAGCGGTTAAGAGCGCTGACCGCTCTTACAGAGGACCCGGGTTCGATCCCCAGCACCCACATGGCGGCTGAGAACCGTCTGAAGCTCCAATTCCAGGAGAACTCCAGTTCCAGGGGAATCCGAGACCCCCTTCTGAACTCCGCGGCGTTGCACGACACGGGTGCACAGACTTGCATGCAGACAGTACATTCATACACATACAGAAATAAATAAAATTAAAAAAAAAAGAAAACAATTGATACCAAGTGCTGGAGAGGTTGTGGGGAAGGGGAACACTCATCCATTATTTGTGGGAATGTAAACTTGTACATCCATTATGGAAAGCAGTGTGGAGAACACTTGGAAGACTCAAAATGAGCTTATTACCTGACACAGTCATACCACTCCTAGGAATATACCCACAAGACTCTTCTTCCCACAGAGATACATGCACAGCTATGTTTATTGTAGCTCTGTTCACAATAGCAAAAAGCTGGAATCACCCCAAATGCCCCTCAATTGATGAGTGGATAGAGAAAATGTGGTACATGTACACAATCGAGTTCTATGCAGTAAAAAAGACATCAGGAACTTTGCAGGTAAGTGGATGGAACTGGAAGATATTATGTTAAGTGAAGTAACACAGTCCCAGAAAAACAAACGATGAATGCTATCCCTCGTCTGTGGATGCTAGCACCAATATCCTGGTAAACATTTCTTGTTGGGAGCGATGCATATTGGCAAGAACAACAACACCACCAACAACCGAGGGGACTGCATCAAAGAACTGACCAAAAGGGTGAATCTGGTGGAGTGGGGGTTGGGAGGGTGACACGTGTCTGGATTCGATTTGTAACATAGTCTTGTACAAAAATATGTAAAACAATAAATTAAAAATACTCCAAAACAATTGAAAAACCAATATGTCTCTTTACTTTATATAAATGATAACTTTTCCTCCTGTAAGCTATGAGAGCGTATTGCTAATTCTTATAATTGAGTGCCCTCTTTCTTATTGAATTCCTATGATATAGTTTGATGCTATTTAGATCACCTCCCCTATCTACACCTCCCTCTACTGCCTCCCACCCAATTTAATATATTCTGTTACAGGTATAACACCAACTTTAGAGTCTGATCTGTATCCTAAATGTACTTCAGTATAGGTTCATCAAGAAAGAGAGCATCTTCAACAAATTGTGCTGGCAAAACTGGAGATCCATATAGAGAAGATTGAAATTAGAGCCATATCTACCACTCTGTACAAAAGTCAGCTCCAAATGGATCAAAGATCACAATGTGATGCCTGAAACACTGAAACTACACTATGAGTGAATAGAAAGCCCAGAGATTAGGAGAACAAATTCCCCCAAGTATTCACCGGATCTTTTCTTTTTAAAAAATATTTTATTTATTATTTTTATTTTATGGGAATGAGTGTATTGATTGCATGTATGTAAGTGCACCCATGCCATGCAGTGCCTTCGGACATTTGAAGACAGCATCAGATTCTACTGGAACTGGAATGGTTGTTTGACAACATGTGAGTTCTGGTAATTGAACCCTGGAGCTCTACAAGAGCAGCCAGTGCTCTTAACTACTGAGCCATTTCCCCAGCAATGGATGAGTGTTCTTCTTTCCCTACAACCTCTCCAGCACTTGGTATCATTTGTTTTCTTGATCCTAGCCAGCCTTATTGGAGTAAGATGATATTTTTTTAATTTCCATTTTTATTGATGCTTTGTGTATTTCATACATCATTTTCCAATTCAGTTCAGGCATATTTCTCTTTCCCTTCCCCCCAACCCACCCCACCCTATCCCAGATCATGCATTTTGCCATAACTTTCTTGCATCTCTCTGTTTTTTTTTCATTTTTTAACAATAAGTGATAATTTATGAGTACAAGCATCCTTCATGTAAAACCAATTTGCAAGCAGTTGAGCCCAAACCCACACAGCTCATGGGTCCCACCATCCAGCAGGGGGTGTTTGTATGTTCAATCAAGTTGATCAAATGAGTTTCCAGACTATATTGCTGTAGTTTCACCATTCACCCCAATCGCGGCCCTTACATTCTACTACACCCCCTCTTCCACAGATTGTTCCCTAGGCTTAGAAAAGGGGCACAGGTGGATGAGAAGCAAAACAGTCTACTTTCTCTGGAGCTGTTGTCTTGGACTCTGGTCAGTTCTGGCTGTTTCCTTTCATGGGCTGACAGTTTGTCCAGGAATAACCTTTTGATCCTACTAATGAAGCACAAATAATTAGATATATAAGTATTTTTTTAGACAGTACTAATTGTTATGGTAGGTTACTTTGGTATAGACACAGATGTTTGGATGGTATGATAATCCATGAATTACATTTTTTTCTGTTAAATATGGCAAGCTTATAATATTATAAATATGCTTAAATATGTGGCTTATAACACCTTTTAACCATTAGAGGATGTAAGCTTGTGGCATCAGCCATGGGTTATTCCTCCAAGGATAGAGCTAATAGCCAATTAGATTTGAGATATACAGGCATATGGCTGCCACTGCTGCACAGTATTTCCAGGTAGCTGGTGCTGATGGAGGAGTCTTGGTTGACTCAAGGAGACCTATATTTGCGTTATTGGTTTAGTGGCCTTTGGTAACACTCTCTGGTATTCCAGAGACCATCTGTACACTTGCAAGTGTGGTCTCAATATAGTAGGATGATATCTTAAAGTGGTTTTGATTTGCATTTCCTTAATTATTAATGATGTTGAACACTTCTTAAGGTGTTTCTCAGCCATCGCTAATTGCTGACTTGTGAAGTCTCTGTTCAGCTCTTTGCTCCATCTATTGAGTGGGTCATTTGTTTTCTGAGTAGTTTATATATTCTGGAAATCAATGCCTTGTCAGATGTTTCTGCAGTGAAGGTTTCCTCCCACTCTGTGGGATTTCTCTTCACTTCCTTGATTGTTTCTTTTGATGTACAGAAGCTTTTGAGATTAACGAGGTCCCATTTGTCAATTGTAGACCTTAATTCTTGTGCAGCTGTGGTCTGATTTAGGAAGTCTTTTCCTACACCTATGTCTTGTGTTCTGCTGCCAACTTTTTCTTCTGTCGCCTTCAGAGTTTGGGGTTTCACATTGAGGTCTTTAATCCATCTGGAGTTGACTTTTGTACAGGGTGAGAGGTAGGAGTTTAATTTCATTCTTCTACAAGTGGTGATCCAGTTTTGCCAACACCACTTGCTGAAGATGCTCTCTTTTCTCCATTGTGTATTCTTGGTCCCCTTGTCAAATATGAGATGGCTGAAATTGTATGTGCTCAAGTTTGGAACTTCAGTTTTATTCCATTGGTCAACAGGTCTGTTTTTGTGCCAGTACCAGGCTGTTTTTACGACTATAGCCCTGTAGTATAGTTTGAAGTCTGGCATAGAGATCCCCCTGCATTGCTCTTTTATTTTGTGGGTATGAATGTTTTGCCTGCATATGTGTAAGTTCACCTGTTTCATGCAGTGCCCACAGAGACCCTAGGCATCAGAGCCCCTCGAACTCAAGTCACCAAGAGTTGCTAGCTGCCATATGGTTGTTGGTAATTGAACCTAATTCCTCGGCAAGAGTATCTAGGATTCTTAAACACTAAGCCACATCTCCAGTAACTCCCATTGAGGACTCTAATGGGTATGAATGTTTTGCCTGCATATGTGTAAGTTCATCTGTTTTGTGCAGTGCTCACAGAGACCCTAGGCATCAGATCCTCTGGAACTCAAGTTACCAAGAGTTGCTAGCTGCCATATGGCTGTTGGGAACTGAACCTAATTCCTTGGCAAGAGTATCTAGTATTCTTAAACACTAAGCCACCTCTCCAGTCACCCCCATTGAGGATTCTGATGGGAAAAAGTTATTGTATCAATATAGTTATTTATAAAGTAAATAATCAATATTCTTTTTTTTTATTGAGATTTGATTTTTATTCCTTGCCTTGGTTATTAATAAGGATTCCTTACATCTAAATATCTATAAACATTTACAGAAGACACAAAGTTAAAGACCACAATTGTGCTTAATACTTCCCACATTAATGTTATTAGCCTTTCCTACTGACAAGAGAATATTTAAAGTGGTTTGCAGCTGACTAACATGTACAGATACATGAAATGTTAAAATTCCCTGCTTATTTGTTTTCTTAAAGGTTCCCTTCTTGGAACATATTTATGTAAGTTAAACACATGGAATTTGAAAGATCATTTTCATTAAGTTGAGCTTCCTAACCTTCCTTTTTCATTTATTTTTTATTGATGTTTTGTGTATTTCATACATCATTTTCCAATTCAGTTCAGGCATATATCCCCTTCCCTTCCCCCCACCCCACCCCTACCCATCCCAGATCATGCATTCTGCCATAACTTTTCTGCATCTTTCTCTGTGTTTTTTTTGTTTGTTTGTTTTTTTGTTGTTGTTGTTTTCATTTTTTTAACAATAGGTGATAATCTGTGAGTACAAGCATCCTTCATGTAAAACCAATTTACGAGCAGTTGTGCCCAAACCCACACAGCTCATGGTCCCACCATCCAGTGGGGGGGGGGGCTTGTATGTTCAATCAAGTTGATCAAATGAGTGTCCAGTCTATATTGTTGTAGTTTCACCATTCACCCCAATCGTAGCCCTTACATTCTACCACGCCCCCTCTTCTGCAGATTGTTCCCTGGGCTTAGAAAAGGGGCACAGGTGGATGAGAAGCAAAACAGTCTACTTTCTCTGGAGCTGTTGTCTTGGTCTCTAGTCAATTCTGGCTGTTTTCTTTTATGGGCTGCCAGCTTGTCCAGGCATAACCTTTCAATCCTACTAATGAAGCACATGCAATTAGATATATAGGTACTTAAACAGTATAATATATAGCCTTTAAATCCTACAAATGAAGCACACGCAATTAGATATATAGGATTTAAACAGTACTAATTGTTATGGTAGGTTACCTTGGTATAGACACAGATGTTTGGATGGTATGCTAATCCATGAATTACATTTTCTTCTGTTAAGTATGACAGGGTCTTCGTGTGACTGATAACGTCTCCTAACCATTAGAGGATGTAAGCTTGTGGCATCAGCTGTGGGTTATTCCTCCAAGGAGAGAGCTAATAGCCAATTAGATTTGGGATATACAGACATATGGCTGCCACTGCTGCACAGCTTTTCCAGGTAGATGAGGTGTAGCTGGTGCTGATGGAGGCGTCTTGCTTGACTCAAGGAGACCTATATTTGCTTTAGTGACCTTTGGTAACACTCTCTGGCATTCCAGCGACCATCTGTATACTTGCAAGTGTGGTCTCCATACATCTTTCCCATGTTTCTATCAGGTCTACCTTCTAGGTGCCACAAAGGTTTTAATACAAGAGACTTTCTTAACTTCCCCCCATAGAATAAGGAGAAATATGAGGATGATGAGGTCGTTCTCCAGCTGTAGATTGAAGCCAGCTGTTATAGAGGTATTCTCTTGTAAAATCAGTAGAACTGCCTTCTTTGATTGACTAATGGACATAGAAACTGTGAGGGAGATTATTCTCTATTCAGATCCAAATATAATGCTAAAGTCTCCTTAAGCTATGCACTTAAGCAAAATATATTAATACAGGAGCTCTGAAATCAACAATGGATTATTCTGCCAAGGAGATGTTGGCCAGGGGATCCAAGCCCCCACAAAAGGTAAAGGCTCCTTGCCTCCAAACTGGGATATCTGCAGGAAGAGAGGCGATAAGGCCCTGCTGTTGAAGACCTGAAATAATAAATATTCTTAAGACCTATGAGTTTAAACTTATAAACAAACGTTAAGGAATGTCCAAAATGTTAAAGCAAAGGAGCTTTAATTTTGAAGATAGAGCTTTATTTCCCATCATAAAACACTCATCATAGAGGATTTCCACTATTAAAAAGGAGTGTGTCTTAGGATGACACTGTCTAGCTTCAAACCCTACCCACTCCCACCTTCTAGATGTAAGGCTTTTTGCAGCTAGGTAACCTATGTATATATTAGATAATTCAGTTATATTCCAAATGGCCTTTTCAGAACCAGTCAAAATCTGATGGTCAGGCCTTTGTACACACTGGAAACTTAGGTATAAAATCTATTTGTCAAATTAACTTGAAGATAAAAATTTTCCACTATCAAGCAGCTCCTCTTTATATGTCTGCAAAGTTTCAAAGCAGGTTGAGAAAGAGGGAGTAGAATTGCTTTTCTGGAAACACAGTTGTTCAAATGAAGAAGCCTTTTGATGACAGCTGTGATACTGTCTCTAGGATACAGTCATTCTAAATGTCCTCAGTGATGAGCAACAAAAGCTGGATCATCTTATCAGCTCTCCTTAGGCAGGGAGTTTTGTCCTTGAGCCAGGCATTATGGGAGCAGCAGAAATTCTTTTACCAGTTCATTTACTATGTAACCCTCATTGTTTCTAGAACTTTCTGAGTATTCTTTGAAAGCCACATTATCATCTGTGATAAATCCTGCCACACTGAACCCTGACTATTAAAGAAGAGGACATAACATCCCTTGAAGTGTTAATTAAGATTAAAAAGAGAATCCACTTAAATTCTTGGTCCCAAAACATTCCTCCACAAGTTAGCTATTATTATCTATACTCAAGGAAATTTCATATCAGTTCAATATTATAGCATATAAAATAAGAGCATATTACAGCACAAAGATTAATATGTTTGCTCTCTTTACATAACATAGACAGGCTTAAGTATAATACACAGTGGAAAGATTCCTAAATTTCACTACAAAATTATTTATGATATATTCCTCAGTATTTGTATTTGAGTTTTAACACATATAAGGAAAGTTAGTCATTTTCACCCTCATTCCCCTCTCTCATCTCCTTTCCTCTCTCTCAGAAACATAATTGTCAAGAAGTCCCTATTCTACTTCCTTTTGTGTGTATCCACTGGGTTTAATCAACACAGCTTGCCTCATACATGCTTGTCTCACATGTATGATGAGTCCAAGGGCTCAATTCTCAGTACTGCCAAAAAATTTAAATGTTTAGTAATAGCATATTTTTTCTGGAAAAGAAAATACCATGGAGAAAAATAATAAAGAAAATGCATCAACAATAAAAATATTACTATACATATATATTCACATATATACATTATATGTATATAGGTAATATATAAAATTTATAACAAACTTCCAAAGGCCCACAAACATATTATTTATATAGTTTATTAGCTACTATTTTATATTGTTATTATCTCTTGGATATGTTCATGTAGTGTAGGCTTATTCCTCAATATGACAGTATTATGGAGTCTAGAACCTCTGGGATATAGGACCTAGTAGAAAGTGGATGGTTAGACCATTAAGGAATGCCTTTGAAAGGGACTAATATTGATCTTGAGGGTGAGATGGTTCCCAAAAGAGCACATAGCTATAAAGGAGCCATTATGGTCTCTAAAACTATCCCTAGACATATTCTCTCTGAATAGGAGACCGCTCTTCCCTCAGGGAGTTTTCTTTTCATTTCTCTGCTCTCTGGTGACATAATAAGGGTTTTCTCCCAAAGAAATCATCAGTACCATTCTGTCTGAGCTATACAGTTGCAAGGTCCTAAGCCAAATAATCCCCTTTACAAATTAGCAAACCACAGAATTGTGCAGACAACAGAAACAGACAATTATACTTACTAACTTGGTAAAGATGGACTTTCATATGCCAAAGTAGTAGATTCCTCCAATCTTGACACATGAAAATAATGAAAAATCTAAAAATTGCATTAAGCTTTGTAAGTGTTTAGAAACTTATCTTTTAGAAAATAAACCTTTGAATGTTAATTCAGCAATTCACAGAAATAAATTATTATGAAATTCTAATTGATTGTAGGCACATAGATGGTTAAGAAAATGGTGGTAAAATCTAGTCAGTGTAATACTTTGCAGTTATAGCAAAAATAAGCTATATTAATGCGAAAAGATGATCAGAGCCCTTTTACCGAAGCCACGGCAGAGTCGTAGATCTGTTTATTACAGATAGTATAAAGGGGTCATCTGTACCTGTTATCTGATTATAAAGGGGTCATCTGTACCTGTTATCTGATTTGACCACATAGTGTCATCTCGTAAAACTTTAGTCTGATCTGGTACTCAGGACTTAGCATTGACACAGTCAAGAAAACAGAAGGTTTCCATCTCAAGGCCAAAGATGTGGGGCACCTCCTTCGCTATTTCAGTCACATGGGTTTCCTCATCCCACTCCCTATTTCTAGCAACCACAAATCTATTCAAATTTCGCTTTTTTCAGTTCATAATACTATGTAAATACAACCACAAAGAGTACAACATTTGTGGGGGTTTTTTGTTTTTGTTTCTTAATTTATTTCAGGGGGTTGAAGGAAGAACAAGATTTCACAAATCCCAGACTGGTCTCAAATTCACTATGTAGTCAAGGATGACCTTAACACCTGATCTTCAGCCTCCACCACACAGGGGCCAGGATTAAAGGTAAATACCAACACAGTTGATCCACTTCTAGGATCAAACTCTCATAGTAGTTCAGGTTAGTTAAACACTCCAACAACTGATCTACGCACCCCACTTATCTAGATACATCATGATAAACTTAAATTCTTTCTGGTTTCATCTGTAATTTCTTTGATTATGATGTATCATCTGTGAGAATAACACATTTACTTATCAAATTAATCTTAATAGAAATATGCCATACAATTCCCAAATATGGAGGATTTTCTGCCATGCCTTTTTTATGTCATGCCATCTTTAGTCTAATTCAAAATTCTTCTGGTTAGAGAACAGTATATGATTCTGATCCTTTGAAATTTCTTCAAGCATATTTTAAGTGCAAAGGTCTCTGTTCACCACTACAAATGATGAGGAAGACACTTGCTTCTCTTTGTAAGAATAAAACTTTCTTCATTCTTCTTAGATTCCATTTTCCATGCAAACGAAACCAAAGTTCTATTCTATAAGAGTTGTAAGAAATTCAGATGTTTATCCCTATTTCCCAGGCAATAGAGGCTTTCCAGAAAAGCTTGATTATATGCATTAAGGTAATGAATGATATTCCTAATTTGTCAAAATACAAGAGAGAAGACGATATGGTGGAATAGTTCAAGAAATAGCCTTTAATTTCAGAGGTTTTCAGTGTAGTTTGGCTAATGTATCCCAGGGTAGAATCTTACATCTTTTGTTATTTTTAAAATATAAGTTCTTTTTAATTTTTTACATTTTATTTATTTATGTGTATGAATGTACCATCTGCATGTAGGTCTGGGCACCCCTGTCATGCAATGCCTCTGAGGTCAGAAGAGGGTGTTGGATTCCTCTGGAACTGGAGTTAAAGACAGCTCTCAGCTGCAATGTGGGTGCTGGGAAATGAACCCAGGTCCTCTGCAAGAGCAGTTGGCACTCTTAACGGCTAGGCCATCTCTCCAGCCCCATAATATAAGTTCTTTATGATGCAAGTCTCTAAGTCATTTAATATATCCAAAATAGAGCAACACAGAGGAATTTGCTATCATCCGAACTTTAGGAGTCAGGTTTGTATGAGGAAGTGCTTCCTGAGAGGTCTTTCTAGACTTCCTCATGGCTATAGTCACAGTAGTTTGGCTTAGTGCACTTTCTTCACAGCTGATGACCTTGATGGACTTGTATCTACCTCAGTAGGTACAGTACAGTTGTTGTGGGCAGAATGCTTCTATAATGAGATTTTTATTTTGTAAAAAGCATATCTGAGACTCTTCCTGGTTTTCCTCAAGGCAAAATGTCTGACTTCCTAGAAACAGTGACATCATTATAAACATTTTAACTTTTACTGTACTCTTGGAGTGTCAGATTACATGGCTATGGTGGTAGGACAGAGGACTGGAGGATAGATATGCTGGTGAAGAACTCATTGCAGCTTATTTACCAAGCAATGGTCTCCTGAACATCTACCAGCTGATGGCATACCTACACAGAAAGATTATTTGTGCCAGTACTATGGTTTGCATCCATATGATTATGTGAACAATAGTATACAAGGCATTAGTCAGAATATTGAAGGAGAAACAGAATAAATTGTTGATACTGGATTGATGCTGTTTCTGCAGAAAAGTGAAGGAAGTAGATCCTCTGATTTTCCCCAAGGGTCCTTTACAGGAGAACACACTTTGTTCTTTATTTACTATGACTGTCCCCTAATTACCCTTAAAGGAAATCAATGCCAACATTTTACATTGTTTTATTTTTTATAATTTTTCTTTATTCTTGGGAACTTATTTTTTCTTTTTAGATTTATTTTATTGAATTTTTGCTAACTTAATCTCATTTGCCATTTTAATTTTGTTTTTTTAATTGAAGTTTTGTGCATTTCATACATGTATACAATAAACATCATCCTCGCCCAACTTACTTCCTCTAACTCAAGACATTTTTCCCCAACATGTTCCCCTCCTAAATTTATGTCTCTTTTCTTTTTAAATACATTGCAGCTTTTAAACTTTTACATTTAAAGAATTACATATATATATATATATATATATATATATATATATATTGTTTTTCTCAAATCCTTCTGTCCCAAATATTCCCCTAATTCCCACCACTGTTCTTCCATCTGAACTTCATGAGCATTTTATCTAAACCCACTGAGTCCACTTACTGCTGTTTGTATGTGAATGGGTGTAGAACTACCTCCTTGAGCTTCAGTAGCCTCTCAGGGACCACAACTGACTGAAAAAAACCTGACTGTCCCTCCCCAGGAGCTATTAACTTCCAGTAGCTACTCATATAGGGGTGAAGTTTCATGACCCCATCTCTATCCATGCTAGGATTTTGACTGACTTGATCTTGTGTAGGTCCCGTATAAGATTTCAAAACCTCCGGGACTTCATATGAACAACATCACTGTCACGTACAGCAAATATTGTTTTGTGTAAGCAGCCACTACCATAGGAGAAGAACAATGAGAGCACTAATAAAAGAGACAGGAAAAATAAAGTAAAATCTAAAAATAAATACCACCCACAATGGCAACTGAAGGGTGCTGGGAGGACAGTCAGTCTTCCCTTACTTGTGTGACAACTAGGAGATTAACCAGTTTCTAAGGAGTAGACCCATACCCAATAGAATTTGGTGAGCACAGATCACAATAAGTAAGATGTTTAAAAGGATAACAATATCAGAGATCATGAAGTTGTGGGGCTAAAAAGAGCTAAACAAGGAAATGCATGACCATATGGAATCAAGATGGTTGCTTTAGCTCTCCCCATCACATCATTGCTTCCATTAAAAAAAACAGAAAGGGAAGGGAGCCATAGTAAATTGATTAATGATGAGACAATGCAATCACAACCACAGAGGAAGTGTGTCCAAAGTATCAAAAACCTGATCTGGAGTTGAAGATGATACTGGCCCTGAGACTTTAGAGGACTCGCATGCCAGGATGTTAGTGGTACATGTGCCAACTGTCTATCAAAACAGTGTTCAATAACAGAAAAGTCTCTAAATTTTGAGCTCTGGAGACATGGTCATTATTGAGAAGCTTTACTTTGTAATCTCATATAATCTCAACTTCTCTGAGCCTATTATTTTTACATTAAGACTGAAAATACCAGACTGGGTCATGCAAAGTAACTAAAAGTGAAGCTTCTGCTTTTGGTATAGATGTTGGGAATCAAATTTATCCCTGCTTGGACTTTGCTCTTTCTATTAATAGCAACTTCTTCACCATGAATCTGCTCAGGACTCACAGTCTGAACAACAGGCTTAATAATGTTGAATCTTTGACAATAACCTCAGAACTGGAAGCCATTGATATCCCTTAAATTGGTGTTTATGGAGATGTCTGTGGTAATGGAAGTATTCTGTACTGATTTCCTAAAACAGACATTCTGAATCTTTGCCTGAAAATCATTTATGCTAGGAAATTCCTTAGAAATGGGGAAACTAAATTAACCTAGGAGAAAAATTAGACAAAAAGCTGAGTCAAATATGCACAGAACACTACAAAAATAATTATACTGCTGAGATACTCAGCTTGTGAGCTAAGCAGCTAATGGAAATTCAGCCTCCTGAGAATATGGACTGCCATTGTTGGATTACCTTGGCAGTATCATGGAGGCCAATACAGGGGGATCAAGACAGGATGTGTGCTTACTGGACTTCATTTGGGGGCACAATATTTAAAGCAGAAGCAAGTCAGTAAGGGTTTCCTTCTGCACAAGTGTAGTGTAATATATTAATCATAGTCTATCATCAAATATTTTAAGAATATCTTTAATGTTTAGATACTATATTAGCGGCATGCAATAATTACATCATAAGTTCTCAAGCAGAGGCAGTCTATTGCAAGAACCTTCTTTGCTGCCAGTTATCATAGGCTGTTTAAAGTTAGAAAACTGAGTAGCAACACTGAATACTGTAGAAATGCACTTTGCTCAGTAATACTTGAGTTGTTGCAATATTAGATTACCCATTTGGTTTTTACAGAAAATCCTTAACTGTAATTGATGGTTGTTGCCATAATAGTATATTGCCTGTATTTCTACCTCTAGTAATGGGATTTATGTGCTAGATTTCAATATCCTTGAGCCTGGGCAAGTGCACAAGCCTTTTTAAAAAGAAACATGGTTGCACAAAACTGATCAGATTTAAGAGATCGTTAATGCCCTTGAAGTAGTTTTTGTGGGTGTAAAACAAATGGTGAGAATTTGAATTGTTCCCTTATAATTTTGAAATGAAGTCTACTTAATCTATGAAATCATGTTCATGCCCTGATTTTATATACTTGAATCTATCAATAAACATTGTGAAAAAATAATTATATGTGAGGATGTTAATTATGATATTTATTTAAAATAGGGAGAGAATGAAAGATTGGTGGAACATAAAAAAGTTAATCCAAAGGTACATTTAGCAACATGGACTATTACGCAGTCACTAAATATAGCATTTTGAAATACATTTAAGTTATATGAGTTTTCATGACATATGTTACCAACTAAAAGAATTATTCCAAATTACATAGTATACTAGGGTATAATATTTCTCTTCTTTCCCATTTTTGTAATACTTTCTTGTGTTACTTTTATAATTGGTACAAATATAATTATTTTTAAGAAGGAATGTTTATGAGAGTTAAACTTAGCAAGGATATCTCTGGATCTTAATGCATCGGGAACCAAAATGGAAAAAAAAAAAAAAAAAAAAAAACAACTGAGAAGTATTACACCATTCTTAGCCATCAGGGAAATCCACAGAAAACTAGTTGAGATTCCATCCAACTCCAAGTCAGAACAGCTGTCATCAAGGAAAGAAATCACAACAAATGCTTGTGAGATGTTGGAAAGAGAAATGTTTATATGTCTCTGCCTTATTTGCAAAGTTTCAGTAGCATTTTACAGCATACATATCAGGAAGGCCAAATGTATTTTTCCAACGTCAAAATAGCTACTGAGGAAAGACAAAATGGTTCACCAAATTAACATGTATTTTCTTCACTGAGCTCTTAGAAAGGTGGTATGCTGAAGACCTAGGAAACACGTACCAATCTTATAGGGAATGTTCCTGTTCTTCAGTAGGCCAGACTTTCCCAATGTAAACAACTTTCTGTTCAATAAATATAAATTAATGAGCTGGATTTTTTGAATTAAATTCTTCTATTAAAAGGATTAAATAAAAATACTTACCAAAGAATAAATTTCTACCTGTTATCATAATTTTCTTTTAGGGGAGAGAGGGAGAGGAAAGCAAAGAAGATCAAGTTTATTACTTCTAGATGTATAAATCATCAATGTGATTAAGCATAGTCGATAATATCTTAGAGAACAATGCTTACAGGCTCAGCACAGCAATTGAGATTTAATAATGGGGTCTTTCCAGCATGTTTATTGAGGCTGGCACTGGAATGGAATGTTAATAATTGTCAGGTTAGTTTCAGGTCTTCGTGAAATCAAACTCTTTTTAGCACCATCCATATCTCAAGTAATACCTTAAAAATGAGCTCCTACAGATATGCCCTTTGCTCTTGCAGAGGATTTGGCAGGAGTACTTGGTGCCTAAACTGAATCACACTGGGGATCAGACTGTTCGAGGATGTTACTGCCTTTTATCTTTTATGGCAATAAAGACAAATTCAAATTCCTTCCCATGACCAGCCTCACCTTATAATGTGCTTCAGACCTAAGCAACAGTGGCTTATTTTTTTAAATAATTTATTAATTTCATTATTATTTTATATGTGTGAGTATATTGCCTGCAAATATGTAAGTACTCTCCCCATGTCCTGCAATGCCCATGTAGGTTTAGGAGAGTGGATTGGATCTCCTAGAACTAGAAGTATGTACAATCTTATTCTAGCTCCATTGTTGGTGTTAGGATTTGAACCTGGGTTTTACTTGCCATGTCTGTGCTGGGACTTGAACCTGGGTCCTCCACAAGACAAGCCAGCTCTCTTAACCACTGGCAACCCTCCAGCCCCAACGTGAATTCTTTATTCCTTATGCATGCCAAATGCCTTTCTATTTAAAGAATGTCATGCGTGTAGCTAACCATAGGATCCCATGTTTGTTATTAATTTGGCTAGGTCTTTTTTTATGGTTCAAACCTTGAATTAACATGATAATCTTAAATTCCTGTTCAAGAGTATGTCATGTCTTTGGTTACTTTCCTATGAAGAGTATTGCTTATTCCTTGTTAATGTTTACCTGAAAGCCACAAGACTTTGGTAATTAAAATTATTAAATTTGGACTGTAGCAATAGCATGAGGCTAGACATTTCCACTCTGCCTGAGAGGGCCTCAATCCAGCCTCCGCATGGTGATAAGCTTCCCAAATTGCACCATGCCCAGCCCCCTACCTTAAGACCATCTGAAAGCACTCTGGCTGCTTCAGGACTAGAATCCTCTGACCTTTAGAACTGGTCTGGACATTTCCAAAAAGGGTTAGGTGAGAGTGTCTGAATCTAGCCTCTTCCTAGTAAGCCTCCTAAATTGTGATGTGTTTCCTAGCAAATAGGGACCCAAACATTAGAAGGAAGCCTGAGATTATCTTATCGGTGCCTGAATTGGAGGAGGAGCTTCTGAGTAGATGGAATAGAACCATCCATTCATGGTAATATAACATACAAAAGAGAAAAATTAAAGCCTAGAATATCCAGCTTTTCATACCTAATAGAAAAAACCAACTCAAGAATTCAAAAAAAATAATTCTTCTACTCAACAAATGAAGATTTTTGTAGTTTCATACTTCAAAACAAACACAAGAAATCCACATGCAGGCTGGAGGATAGCCTAGTAGTTACCTAGCACGACTACTGCTCTTGCATGAGGACCTTTGATTCCTCACCCACATGGCGGCTAAGAACAGTCTGTAACTCCAATTCCAGGAGAACTCCAGTTCCAGGGGAATCCGAGACCCTCTTCTGACCTCTGCACATTGCACGACACAGGGGCACAAACCTACATGCAGACAGTACACTCATACACATACAAAAAATAATTATTAAAAAAAGAAATCACAAAAAAATCAAGATAAAAATGTAATAGAAAAGAATAATAATAAGAAATAATAATAATAAAAAAAAGAAAAGCCCCACTAAACATCAACCAATCCTATAGAAGAGTTCTCACAATGGGAATGCCCTAAGAGATAACACAGGACAAGTGATTTAAAAGAAAAATCATAAAGATGGTCAAGAATTCAATAAATTTAAAGAAACAAACAAACCAAAGAAACCAAAAGAGATAGAGATAAAACTTAATTTGAGTAAATTAAAAAAAAAGAAATAATAAAATTATGCTAGAAATATCCCATAGAAAATGGGGAAACTAAAATTAAACCCTGGAGAAAAGGTTAGACCAAAAAGTCTGAGATACCAAATAGCGCACAGACTAACGGTGGAAAACAAAAGATAATTTATAATTGTGAGATAATCTCCCAGCTTGCCTGAGCTAAGCATGCTAATGGAACATTCAGGGGACCTCTCTGAGAATAATGGACTGCCATATGATTGGAATTACCTTTTGCCGATCCTGGAGGCCAATTAACAGGGAGGATCCAAAGAAAGTGGATGGTGGCTTGAGGACTTATTTGGGGGTTCAGCAGACATATATTTTAAGCAGAAGCAAAGCATGTAAGGGTTTCCTTCTGCACAAGTGTAGTGTAATATATTAATCATAGTCTATCATCAAATATTTTAAGTATATCTATAGTTTAGTATACTAATATTAGCTGGAATGCAAATAAATTACAGTCAATAAGATTCTCAGCAGAGGCAGTACTATGTGCAAGAACCTTCTTGCTGGCCCAGTTAATCAATAGGCATGTTTAAGTTAGAAAAACTGGTAGGCAACACTGAAGTACTGTAAGAAATGCAACTTGCTCAGTAATACTTGAGTAGTTGCAATATTAGATTACCCTTTGGTTGTTACAGAAATCCTTAACTGTAATTGATAGGTGTTGCCCTAATAGTATATTTGCCTGTATTTCTACCTCTTAAGTAAATGGGATTATATGTGTGCTAGATTTCAATAGCCTTGAGCCTGGGCAAGTGCACAAGACCGTTTTAAAAGAAAATGGTTGCACAAAAACTGATACAGATTTAAGAGTCGTTAATGCCTAGAACGTAGTTTTTGTGGGTGTAACAAATGGTGAGAATTTGAGTTGTTCCCTTATTATAGTAGTATTAAGTCTACTTAATCTATGAAATCATGTTCATCGGCGGTTGCCCATGATTTTATATACCTTGAATCTTCAATAAACCCATTGTGAAAAAATAATTATTGTGAGGTGTTAATCTATGATATTTATTTAAAATAGGGAGAGAATGAAAGATTGGTGGAACATAAAAAAGTTAATCCAAAGGTACATTTAGCAACATGGACTATTACGCAGTCACTAAATATAGCATTTTGAAATACATTTAAGTTATATGAGTTTTCATGACATATGTTACCAACTAAAAGAATTATTCCAAATTACATAGTATACTAGGGTATAATATTTCTCTTCTTTCCCATTTTTGTAATACTTTCTTGTGTTAACTGTGGGTGTCATATTGGTACTCAAAAATATAATTATTTTTAAGAAGGAATGTTTATGAGAGTTAAACTTAGCAAGGATATCTCTGGATCTTAATGCATCGGAGAACCTCAAACAATGGAAAACATAAAAAAAAAAAAAAAAAAAAAAACACTGAGAAGTATTACCACCCGGCATTCCTTTAGGCCATCAGGCGGAATCCACAGACTAGTTGAGATTCCATCCTCCAACTTTATCAAATCCAGTGTCCAAAGTATCAAAAACCTGATCTGGAGTTGAAGATGATACTGGCCCTGAGACTTTAGAGGACTCGCATGCCAGGATGTTAGTGGTACATGTGCCAACTGTCTATCAAAACAGTGTTCAATAACAGAAAAGTCTCTAAATTTTGAGCTCTGGAGACATGGTCATTATTGAGAAGCTTTACTTTGTAATCTCATATAATCTCAACTTCTCTGAGCCTATTATTTTTACATTAAGAGCTAGAAAATACCCCAGACTGGGTCATGGCAAAGTAACTAAAAGTGAAGCTTCTGCTTTTGGTATAGATGTTGGGAATCAAATTTATCCCTGCTTGGACTTTGCTCTTTCTATTAATAGCAACTTCTTCACCATGAATCTGCTCAGGACTCACAGTCTGAACAACAGGCTTAATAATGTTGAATCTTTGACAATAACCTCAGAACTGGAAGCCATTGATTGCCCTTAAATTGGTGTTTATATGGAGATGTCTGTGTGGTAATGGAAGTAATTTCTGTAACTGAATTTCCTAAAAAACAGGACATTCTGGAAATTTTAATGCCTGAAATATTATCATATGTTAATGGCTAGTAAATTTTCTGTCTTTTATGTATTAACAAATTTCTTGGGGAACTAAGTAACCTATCTTGAGATAGGATAATATAAGTTAGACAAAGAGGCCTGTGCGTAGTCCGAGGATATTGCATGGTACAGAACGGTAACAATCTACATAAAAATAATTATATATTCCCTGCTATGAGATGTTTTATATCTCAGTTATCTTTTGAATGAAAGGACTAAAAAGGAACAGCTAAAGTAGGGAAATTCAGTAGTCATCCTCGAAGGCCCTGAGAGTATGACTGCCATTGTTGGACTTTAGAGACCGTTGGCAGTTATCATAGGAACGGCCACGGAGATACAGGGGGATATATCAATGACCAGGAAGGCGATGTGTGGGCTTACGTGGCCGTTGAGCGGAACTGTCATTGTATGGGGGCACATATTTAAATCAGCGATAAAAGGCAAAGTCAGTAAGGGTTTCCTTCTGCAAGCAATGATGTAGTGTAAAATATATTAATCCATTTTTAGGTCCTTACAACTATCATTGTGGGCGGAAAGGTGAGATGTTTGGTGTCAGAGTGTGGGAAAGGTGGGCATGGGGGCGGTTGGCGTTGTTGGTTTTTGGTGGTTAGATTTGTGTGGTATGGTGTGGTATTGTATGGTTTGGTGTGTTTTGGGGTTGTTAGTTTGGAGGGTTGGGTGTTTGGTGGGAGTTCTTGGGTGGTGTGAGGATGTGGTGTGTGTGTGGGGTGTTTTTTTGGGTTTGTGGGGTTGGGGTGGGGTTTTGTTGTGGCGTTGTGATGGGTGGGGGGTGTTCTGAGGTGGTTTGGTGTGCTGTGCGATTGAGTGGATAGATGGTTTTGTTGATGTAATGGCGGGGTGGTGGTGTTGGGTGTGTACTGATGTCGTGATGTTGTGTTGTGTTGGTTTGTGTGTGTGCCTTCAGAAGTGATTGTAGTGGTTGTGTGGTTTCGGTGTCGTTGAGAGTGTGTGCGGTATTTTTTTGTTGGGGGGTGTGGGTTGTGTGGTGGTTAGTGGTTGCTGGAGGGGTGGTGTGTTGTGGGTTGGCGAGGGGGTAGTAGGGAGGATTAGTGTTTGTGGGGTTTGGTTGTGGTGGGATTGGGGGTAGGGATTGTTTGTGGTTTGTGTTGGGCGTTTGATGAGTGTGGGTGTTTTGTGCGGTGGAGTGGGGTCTTTTGGGTGTTGTTGGGGGGTGTTTGGGGTGGGGTGTGTTTGGATGGGAGTAGCTGGGGTGGTTGGGTTGGGGTGGGCTTTGTGGGGGGCGCGGTGTTGATCCGTGTGTTGTGGGGGAGTTGTGGGTGGTTAGTTGGTTGTTGGAGTGGGGGTGTGTGTTGTTGTGGTGTCTGATTGGATATTGGGGGTGTGGAGTCTGGTGTGGTTTGGTGCTAGTGGTGTGTTGTTTTGTTGGGTGTGTTGATGTGTGTATGTGGGGGTGGTTATGATTTGTGGTTGTTTGGTTAGGAGTGGTGTCTCGGGGTTGAGTGAGGGTGGGGTTGGGTTGTTTATTGGTGCGTCTATGTCGTGTGGTGTGGGCATTGAGGTGGGTGTGAGGATGTTGTTGTTGTTGGGGTGTTTTGGGGCGTTGATGGGGGTGGAGTGCTGTGTTTGGGGGAGTTTATGGTGGTAGTGGTTGGAGTTTGGGGGGCGTAGGCGGTGTGGTTGTTGTGTGGTGTGGTTGGTTGTGGGTGGTGTATCCGTTTGTAGCGTGGTGGGGTTAGTGTTGGGATTGATTTGTGTGTGGTGTTGGGTGTGGGTGCTAGCGTGGTGGTGTGGTGTGGTATGGTGGTGGGGTGTGGTGTTGTTATGTGGTTATTGGGTGGTGGTGTTTGATGTTATTCTGTGGTTGCAGGTGGGGTTTGTGTGTGTTGGGTTGTTGTGTGTTGGGGTTGTGGAGGGTGGTGGCGGTGGTGGGGGGGTGTTGGTGGGTGTGTTGGGTGTACTGTGTTGAGTTGTTTCAATGTTAGATTATCCATTTGGTTGTTTCAGAAAAATCCTTAACTGTAATTGATGGTTGTTGCCATAATAGTGATTGTCTGTATTTCTACCTCTGCATCCTAATGGTATTATGGGATTGTATGTGCTAGGAATTTCAATATCCCCTTGGAGTGTGCCTGGCTGAAGTGCATCAGCTGTTTTAAAGAAGAAATCATGGTTGCAATCAAAACTGATCGATTTTAAGAGAATGCGTGTAAGTGCTTTTGAAGTTAGGTGATTTTTGTGGGTGTAAAACAAATGGGTGAGGAAAATAATAAAAATTTGATTGTTCCCTTTTATAATTTTTGAAAATGAAGTCTATACTTGAATACTATAGAAGATCAATCGGTCATGAGCGCCGTGATTTTTAAATATGTACTTGTATCTTTCAATAAACATTGTGGAAAAGAATAATTAGATAGGTGATGGGAGGGATGATGTAATTAGTATGGATATGTATTTAAAATATTAGAGAGAATGAAAGATTGGTGAATACATAAAAGTTAATCCAAAGGTAAAAATTTGGCCAACATGGGAGGCTATTAACGGGGCAGTCACATTTGGGTAGAGGAGTGCTAACGAAACTAATAATAGCCATTGTTTGAAATACATTTAGAGTTATGGAGTTTTTCAATAGACTATTGTTACGTAACTATAAAGAATTACCTCAAATTACATAGTATAAAATGTACAGGTAGGACAGCTAGGGGATAGATGATTTTCTCTTCCTCTTTCGCCATTTTTGTAGATACTTTGCCTTGTGGTAACTTTATAAGCTTGGTACATAATAATAATATATTTTTAAAGAGGAATGTTATGAGAGAGTTAAACTTAGCAAGGATATCTCTGGATCTTAATGCATCGGGAACCAAAAATGGAAAAAAAAAAAAAAAAAAAAAAAAACAACTGAGAAGTATTAACACCATTCTTAGCCATCAGGGAATCCACAGAAAACTATGTTGAGATTCCATCTCACTCCAATCAGAACAGCTGTCATCAAGGAAAGAAATCACAACAAATGCTTGTGAGATGTTGGAAAGAGAAATGTTTATATGTCTCTGCCTTATTTGCAAAGTTTCAGTAGCATTTTACAGCATACATATCAGGAAGGCCAAATGTATTTTTCCAACGTCAAAATAGCTACTGAGGAAAGACAAAATGGTTCACCAAATTAACATGTATTTTCTTCACTGAGCTCTTAGAAAGGTGGTATGCTGAAGACCTAGGAAACACGTACCAATCTTATAGGGAATGTTCCTGTTCTTCAGTAGGCCAGACTTTCCCAATGTAAACAACTTTCTGTTCAATAAATGATAAATTATGAGCTGGATTTTGATTAAATTCTTCTAGTAAAAGGATTTAAATAAAAACTTACCAAAGAATAAATTTCTACCTGTTATCATAATTTTCTTTTAGGGGAGAGAGGGAGAGGAAAGCAAAGAAGACAAGTTTATTACTTCTAGATGATAAATCATCAATGTGATTAAGCATAGTCGATAATATCTTAGAGAACAATGCTTACAGGCTCAGCACAGCAATTGAGATTTAATAATGGGGTCTTTCCAGCATGTTTATTGAGGCTGGCACTGGAATGGAATGTTAATAATTGTCAGGTTAGTTTCAGGTCTTCGTGAAATCAAACTCTTTTTAGCACCATCCATATCTCAAGTAATACCTTAAAAATGAGCTCCTACAGATATGCCCTTTGCTCTTGCAGAGGATTTGGCAGGAGTACTTGGTGCCTAAACTGAATCACACTGGGGATCAGACTGTTCGAGGATGTTACTGCCTTTTATCTTTTATGGCAATAAAGACAAATTCAAATTCCTTCCCATGACCAGCCTCACCTTATAATGTGCTTCAGACCTAAGCAACAGTGGCTTATTTTTTTAAATAATTTATTAATTTCATTATTATTTTATATGTGTGAGTATATTGCCTGCAAATATGTAAGTACTCCCATGTCCTGCAATGCCCATGTAGGTTAGGAGAGTGTATTGGATCTCCTAGAACTAGAAGTATGTACAATTCTTAGCTGCCATGTTGGTGTTAGGATTTGAACCTGGGTTTTTAGCTGCCATGTCTGTGCTGGGACTTGAACCTGGGTCCTCCACAAGACAAGCCAGCTCTCTTAACCACTGAGCAACCCCTCCAGCCCCCAACAGTGAATTCTTTATTCCTTATGCATGCCAAATGCCTTTCTATTTAAAGAATGTCATGCGTGTAGCTAACCATAGGATCCCATGTTTGTTATTAATTTGGCTAGGTCTTTTTTTATGGTTCAAACCTTGAATTAACATGATAATCTTAAATTCCTGTTCAAGAGTATGTCATGTCTTTGGTTACTTTCCTATGAAGAGTATTGCTTATTCCTTGTTAATGTTTACCTGAAAGCCACAAGACTTTGGTAATTAAAATTATTAAATTTGGACTGTAGCAATAGCATGAGGCTAGACATTTCCACTCTGCCTGAGAGTGCCTCAATCCAGCCTCCGCATGGTGATAAGCTTCCCAAATTGCACCATGCCCAGCCCCCTACCTTAAGACCATCTGAAAGCACTCTGGCTGCTTCAGGACTAGAATCCTCTGACCTTTAGAACTGGTCTGGACATTTCCAAAAAGGGTTAGGTGAGAGTGTCTGAATCTAGCCTCTTCCTAGTAAGCCTCCTAAATTGTGATGTGTTTCCTAGCAAATAGGGACCCAAACATTAGAAGGAAGCCTGAGATTATCTTATCGGTGCCTGAATTGGAGGAGGAGCTTCTGAGTAGATGGAATAGAACCATCCATTCATGGTAATATAACATCAAAAGAGAAAAATTAAAGCCTAGAATATCCAGCTTTTCATACCTAATAAGAAAAGAACCAAGGCACATCAAGAATTCAAAAAAATAATTCTTCTACTCAACAAATGAAGATTTGTTGAGTTTCATACTAGAATCACAAACAACAAAAGAAATCCACATGCAGGCTGGAGAGATAGCCTAGTAGTTACGAGCACCGACTGCTCTTGCAGAGGACCCGGGTTTGATCCTCAGCACCCACATGGCGGCTAAGAACAGTCTGTAACTCCAATTCCAGGAGAACTCCAGTTCCAGGGGAATCCGAGACCCTCTTCTGACCTCTGCAGCATTGCACGACACAGGGGCACAAACCTACATGCAGACAGTACACTCATACACATACAAAAATAAATTTAAAAAAAGAAATCCACAAACAAAAATCAAGATAAAAAATGTAATATGAAAATAATAATAATAATAATAATAATAATAATAATAATAAGCCCCCACTAAACATCACCAATCCTATAGAAGAGTTCTGCAATGGGAATGCCCTAGAGATAACCCAGGACAAGTGATTTAAAAGAAAAATCATAAAGATGGTCAAAGAATTCAATAAATTTAAAGAACAAACAAACAAACCAAAGAACCAAAAGAAGATAGAGATAAACTTTTGAGTAAATTAAAAAAAAGAAATAGAAATATTGAAGTAAACTCAGGTTGTAATGAAGAAGGAAGTAAAACACTCAATAAGCCAATTGAAATAACAGGAGAAAAACTCAGCAATATAATGGATGAAATGGAAAACAGAATATCAATACTGCATGGTAAAGTTGAAGAATTGGACCACTCAAGAAAAGATTATGAAAAAAAATCGTAATGGAATATGTAGGAAATTTGGGATACCATGAAAGAACAAATTAATTTACATATCATAGGCATAGAAGAAAGAGAAGAAAGTCAGAATAATAGTATTGACCAGATCTTCAATAGGATTATAGAAGAAAATTTCCCAAAACTAAAGAAATGCATGCCAATACAAACACAAGAAGCGCATAGAACCCCAAATAGACAGGACCAGAAGAGAAACTACACAGCATATCATTAGTTAAACCAGTAAACATACAGAACAAAGATAAAATACTTAAAGCTACAAAAGTCAAAGAACAAGTCATATATCAAGGAAAGCCCATCAGAATTACAGCTGACTTTTCAGTGCAAACTATTAAAGCCAGAATAGCCTGAACCAAAGTATCCCCAGTTCTAAATGACCATAGATTCCAACCCAGAATGTTTTACCCCCAAAAATGTCAATTATGGTCAAATGAGAAAGAAAAATCTTCCATGATGTGAATATGCTGAATGAATTCATATCCAGAAAATGAGCCCTTCAGAGAATATTTGAACCAATACAAAGAGCAGAAGAAAGGAAAGACTAACCCAAAGGACAACAGAAAGAATCAAATGAAGGTATAAAGGTAGAAACACAAAGTTAGACCAAGAATGCAAACAGAAATAAAAATGATGGGAATCAATATACATCTCTCAATAGTGGCATTAAATATCAATGGGCTGAACTCCTCAATCAAAAGACAAAGTTTAATATAATGGATTAAAACAAAAGCCATGTTTATGTTGTCTGTAAGAAACCCATCAAAGATAGGCACTACCTTAAGGTGAAGGATAGAAAATATATTATAAGCAAATGGCACTAAGAAGAAAGTAAGAGTTGCAATTTAAATATGTAACAAAATAAACTTAAAACTAAATCTAAATGGAAGAGTTGAAAAGGATCATATCATTCATATCAAAGGAAGAATTAATCAAAAATATATTACAATGATGAATATATATATGTATCAAACTTTGGTGCACCTAATTTCATAAATACATTACTACGGGACATTAAGACACAGGTTAATCCCAATTCACTTGTATTATGACACTTTAATACCCCACCATCTCCATTAGGTAAACCTGACAAAAAAAAACCCAGAGAAATCTGAATTAAATAATACTTTACATCAAATGGACATAGCAGATATCTGCCAAGTATCCCGGCCAAACACCAAAAATATACTTTCTATTCAACACCCCATGGAACTTTCTGGAAAATCAACCACATACTGGGACATAAAGCAATACTCAAAATTAGAAAAATATTAAATAATTCTATGCATTCAATCAGACCATGATGCAATAAAGCTTAAAATCAAGAGTAGAAGAAGCCCTAGTAAGTATACAAACTCATAGAGATTAAATAACACACTCCTGAATAATGATTGGCTTAAAGGAGAAATTAAAAAAGAAATGAATTTATTCCTGGAATTAAACAAAAAGGAAAACAAAACACAGCCAAACCTCTGGGACACCTTAAAGGAAATCCTAAGAGGGAAATTTATAAGCTCTAAGTGTCTATATTAAAATATCAGAGACAGCACAAATAAATGATTTAGCAATGAAACTCAAGACTCTTGAAAGTCAAAAATAAATGAAACTCAAACAGAACAGACAAGAAATAAAAACGAGAGCAGAAGTTGATAAAATAGAAACAAATAAAACAATACAAAGAATCAATGAGTCTAAGAGCTGGTTCTTTGAAATGATAAACAAGTAAACAGACTTTTAGCCTAGTTAACCAAAAGAGCAAGTTTAAATCAACAAAAATAGAGATGAAAGGGGAAACTGAACAAGAGACAACAAAAAGATCCAGAACACTATATAGGAATATGTGAAAAATATATACTCTATTAAATTTGAAAACCTAAAAGAAATGGATGACTATCTAAAATCATGGAAATCACCAAAGCTAAACCAAGAAGAATTTAACAGCTTAAACAGACCCATAACATATAAGGTAATTGAAACAGTAATACAAAACATCCCAACTAAAAATAGCCTAGGCCCAAATGGATTTACAGCACAATTCTAACAGACATTTTAAGATCTATGGCCAATACTACTTAAATTATTCAAAAAGATAGAAACATATATAGAATTTCCAAATTCCTTCTATACATCACTCTAATATCAAAACCTGGCAAAGATACAACCAAAAAAGAAAACTATAGACCCATACCTTGATGAATACAGATGCAAAAATTCTCAACAAAATTCTTGGAAACTGCATGCAACCACACATTAAAAAGTCATCCACCATGACTAATTTGGCTTTATTCCAGAGATGCATGGATGGCTCAAAATATGTAAGTCAATAAAAATAATATAAATGGACTCAAAGACAAAAATCAGATGGTCATCTCAATAGATACAAAAAAGGCCTTGATAAAGTTCAACATGTATCTATGTTCATAGTTCTAGAGGGAATTGGACTGAAGGGAAATATACTTCAACATAATTATAGCTATATACATAAATATAGTTATATACAAAAATTTAAAAATTTGTGAAAGAAAAACAAGAGAATTTCCCTCAAAATAGATTTCAATTAAAAAATGGAAAACTGATAACTTTTCTGTGGAATATATAAAAATTTTTCTCTTAAAAATGTGATCAGTGTGCCAGGTGTGGTGGCACACACCTTTAATCCCAGCACTCAGGAGGCAGAGGCAGGCAGATCTCTATGATTTCAAGGCCAGCCTAGTCTACAGAGTGAGTTCCATGCCAGCTGGGGCTACAGGTAGACTCTGTCTCAAAAAAGACCAAAAAATAATGTGATAAATTTTACCACCAGCAACAATGCAAAGAAACATCACACAGCTCATCGTAGAGTGCTCTGAAAAAGGCTCAGTTCCAGTTGTATCCTATCTAGAAGCCTACATCTTCAGTTACATCATAAAAACATCAGCCCATGCCAGGTAGAAAACCCAATAAAGTGACTCAGCAAGGTGTCAAGGTCATCATGAGGAATCAGGAAGATTGAGAAATTGTCAAACTGAAGGGTAGCATTCAGAGAGGACCTCTAAATGTATTAATGGTATCCTGGACTTGTTCAAAGGTTGCATTTATCAGGAACATACATGGAAGCTGGAAAGCATATCATCAGCAAACTCTCAGTACCGTTTGTCAAATCTGCTGTCATTGTGAGTTAGTACGAAGTTGGTTAGCTAAGTGCTTCTTTTTTATGGAGAAGACAGTGCAATTTCACTTTAGGACCTGCATGACTTTGTAGGTTTTGATGGCCCCATGGTGCCTTCATGATCTTACAAACTAAAACTTATAAGATACTTACTAAATATTTTCAGTAATAAACAAAATTCCCTAGCTCCCGGCTGGCATTTTAGTTTGATCATGTGCTTCTGTATTTACTGCAGAAGGATCACAGGAGTTTGGGCCTTAGATAGGAACCTTTTCTCTCTGGAAACACATAAATTTTGTTACCTTTAGAATGCTTTTCTAGGTCTCCATTACGTTGATAATTTTATATGCATTTTTGTTGTTGTTCAAGCAACTTTAATAATACTTAATTTCTTATCCAAGCATAGCACATAATGGTTCCAAAATCATTCATGCACACTATATTTTATTCCACACTAAAGAAGCATCTAGGGGCTCTGCACCTTTGTGTGGGCTAGACGGAAGTCACTGGGGCAGGTATTTTTGGGGGTGGACTCTTTCCGGGGCTGCAGCTAGGGGGTCGTGTCTCTGAGGACTTCTGGGCGGGACCACCCTTCACCTTTGGAGCCGGGGCCAGAAGGTTGGCAGATTTGGGCGGGTGGCTCTGCACCTTTGTGCTGGCTGGCCGGAAGTCACTCGGGCAGGTGCCTGGGCCCCGGCTAGTTCAGGCATATCACCCTCCCACCCACTGCCACCAGTGGAGATCAGTGAGAATCCAAGTGGACTTTTTTTTTGAGAAGAGTGCTCTGGTTCCAAGATCCAATATATAAACTGAAAACTAGACAAGCCAATACTCCATAAACAAGGAGGAGGAAAGGGGAAAAAAAAAAAAGCATCTGCAAGAGGAAAGCAAAACCATCCGCTAACATAGTGAAAAGGTATTTTTGATCTGAACCACAAAACGGAAGCCCACATGCCAGGGACACGACGAAGGGACAACATGGGAAGACACAGGATAATCCTGCACCAGGCTCTACCAAACATGTAGGAGATAGCTACAATGGTAACCCTTTGGAGGAGACCCAAGGAACAGATCTTAGAGGAATAATTGCAGACCTATGAAGAGAAATTAAAGAACATAAAGAAGAATTCAGAGAACTAAAGAGAGAGAATGAAAAACTCAAAAAGGACCTAGAGGGATACAATGACAAACATCAGAAAGAACTAAAGGAACAGATTGATAAACTCCAGAAAGAACTAGAGGGAGAAAAAAACAGACTCTGAAAGGAAGTAGAAACACTGAAAAAGGAAGCCAACCAACGAAGTAAGGAGCACCAAGAAGAGATTGAGAAGCTCAAAAAGGAAATGGAAATACTAAAGTAAACACAGGATGAAACAAAAAAGGAATTAGAACACTCATCCAATCAAGAAGAAAGTAAAGGAAAAAGCCTCAGAAGTAGAATGGAGGAAGCAGAACAAAGAATATCAGATCTGGAAGATAACACAGAGCAATTAAAAAGCTCAAATAAAGATTATGAAAAATTTAAAAATACACAAAAGTGGAACAACCAGGAAATATGGGACACTATGAAAAGATCAAACCTCCGCATCATAGGAATAGAGGAAGGAGAAGAATCTCAAGAAAATAGTATTGATCAGATCTTCAACAGAATAATAGATGAAAATTTCCCCAAACTAAAAATAGACAAGCCCATACAAATACAAGAAGCACATAGGACCCCAAATAGACAAGATCAGAAAAGAAACACCCCACGCCATATCATAGTTAAAATGCTAGATGCCCAAAACAAAGACAAAATTCTGAGGGCCACAAAAGAAAAACAAGTCACATACAAAGGGAAACCCATCAGAATTACAACTGACTTCTCGCCTCAAACCATGAAAGCAAGAAGAACATGGAGCAAAGCATTCCCTGTGTTAAGGGACTATGGATGCCAACCCAGAATACTTTACCCAGCAAAAATGTCGACTATACTTGAAGGAGAGAGAAAAATCTTCCATGACATAAACAAGATGATGGAATACATGTCTGGAAAACCAACTCTTCATAAAATACTTGAAGCAATTCAAAGGGCAGAAGAGAGGAGCAACAATCCTCAAACACCTAGGAAAAGAAACTAACAAAAACATAACCATAGGAGCAAAATCAAAGGCTAGAAGTCCAAATGGATAATAAAGTGAAAGGAAGCAACATCCATCTTTCAATTGTAACCTTAAATATTAATGGGCTAAACTCCCCAATCAAAAGGCATAGACTGGGAGAATGGATTAGGAAACAAAACCCATCTATATGCTGTCTACAAGAAACCCATCTCAATTTCAAGGATAGGCACCAACTTAAGGTGAAGGGATGGAAGAAAGTATTCCAAGCAAATGGTACCAAAAAGAAAGCGGGTGTGGCTATTCTAATATCAGACAAAATAGACTTCAAAGCAAAAGAAATCAAAAGAGACAAAGAGGGCCATTACATCCTTATTAAAGGAACAATTGACGATGAAGATTTCACAATCATAAATATATATGCACCAAACATCAGTGCACCAAACTTTATAAAGACAATTCTTCAGGATCTCAAGGCACAGATTAACCCCAGCACACTAATACTAGGGGACTTCAATACCCCATTAAGTCCTCTAGACAGATCAACAGGACAAAGGATAAACAGAGAGACATCTGAACTAAATGACACAATACACCAAATGGACCTCACAGACATCTACCGAATATTTCACCCAAACACCAGAGAATACACTTTCTACTCAGCACCTCATGGAACATTCTCCAAAATAGACCATATACTGGGACACAGGGAAAAACTCAACAAATATAAAAAGGTTGAAATAATCTCATGCATTCTATCAGACCACAGTGCAATAAAACTCAATATCAACACCAGAATAAACCCTACAACCTACAGGAACACATGGAGACTAAACAACACTCTCCTGAATAATGAGTGGGTCAAGGAAGAAATAAAAAAAGAAATAAAAACATTCCTGGAACTGAATGACAATGATAAAACAACACAGCAAAATCTATGGGACACTCTTAAAGCAATCCTAAGAGGGAAGTTTATAGCTCTAAGTGCCCACATTAAAAAAACAGAAAGAGCACAAGTGAACGATCTAACACTGCAGCTAAAAATACTTGAGAGACAACAACAAATGAACCCTAAACGGAGCAGACAAGAAGAAATAACAAAAATCAGAGCAGAGATCAATGAAATAGAAACAAAGAAAACCATACAAAAAATCAATGAATCCAAAAGTTGGTTCTTTGAGAGAATAAACAAGATAGACAGACCTCTAGCCCAGTTAACCAAAAGAAAGAGGGAACAACTCCAAATCAATAGAATCTGTGATGAAAGGGGAAATATCACAACAGACAATGAAAAGATCCAGACAATCATACGGGACTACTTCAAAAACTTATATTCTACTAAGTTTGAAAACCTAGAAGAAATGGATGAATATCTGAAATCCTGGGAATCACCAAAGCTCAACCAAGAAGAGATCGACAGCCTAAACAGACCAATAGTACAGGAAGAAATCGAAGATGTAATAAGTAGCCTCCCAACCAAAAAATGCCCAGGCCCGGATGGATTCACGGCAGAATTCTATAAAATATTTCGTAAAGACTTACAACCATTACTACTTAAATTGTTTAGAAGGATACAAATGGAGGGACTTCTCCCAAATTCCTTCTATGAAGCCAGCATTACGCTACTACCAAAACCAGGGAAAGATACAACCAAAAAGGAGAACTATAGACCCATCTCCCTAATGAACACAGATGCCAAAATTCTAAACAGGATTCTGGCAAATCGCATACAGACTCACATCAAGAAAATCATCCACCATGACCAAGTTGGATTCATACCAGACATGCAGGGATGGTTCAACATACGAAAATCAATAAACATCATCAAACATATCAATGGACTGAAGGACAAAAACCACACCATCATCTCAATTGATGCGGAGAAAGCCTTTGACAAAATCCAGCACCCTTTCATGTTTAAAGTCCTGGAGGGAATTGGTCTGGAGGGATCATTCCTCAATGTAATCAAAGCCATATACAGAAAACCCACAGCCAATATCATCCTAAATGGGGAAATGACAGAAGCATTCCCCTTAAAGGTAGGAACTCGGCAAGGCTGCCCCCTGTCACCACTCCTCTTCAATATAGTGCTAGAAACCCTAGCTAGGGCAATAAGGCAAGAAAAGGAAATTAAAGGAGTTCTAATTGGAAAAGAGGAAGTCAAGCTATCCCTTTTTGCTGATGATATGATTGTCTACCTAAGGGATGCTAAGAACTCCACCAGAAAACTCCTAGAAACGATTAAGAGCTTTGGTAAAGTGGCAGGATACAAAATAAACCTAGAAAAATCAGTAGCCTTTCTGTACACCAACAACAAGCAATTGAAGAAGGACTACAAGGAGACCTTCCCACTCACAATAGCCTCAAAAACAATAAAATACCTAGGAACAAACCTAACCAAAGACACCAAGGATCTCTACAACAAAAATTTTAAACCCCTGAAAAAGGAAATTGAGGAAGACATCAGAAGATGGACAAACCTCCCATGCTCATGGATTGGGAAAATAAATATAGTAAAAATGTCCATCCTACCCAAACTAGTGTACAGATTTAATGCGATCCCAATCAAAATCCCCAAGAGTTTCTTCACAGGCTTGGAAAAAAAAATCCTCAATTTCATTTGGAAAAACAAAAGACCCCGAATAGCCAAAGCAACCCTGAGTGAAAAGAGCAATACAGGGGGGATCGCTATACCAGACATCAAACTATACTATAGGGCTATAGTCATAAAGACAGCCTGGTACTGGCACAAAAACAGACCAGTTGACCAATGGAATAAAACTGAAGATCCAAACCTGAGCTCATACAATTTCAGCCACCTCATATTTGACAAGGGGGCCAAGAAGACACAATGGAAGAAAGACAGCATCTTCAGCAAGTGGTGCTGGCAAAACTGGATCACCACTTGTAGAAGAATGAAATTAAACCCCTACCTCTCACCTTGTACAAAGGTCAACTCCAGATGGACCAAAGACCTCAACGTGAAACCCCAAACTCTGGAGGTGATAGAAGAGAAGCTTGGCAGCAGACTACAAGACATAGGTGTAGGAAAAGACTTCCTAAATCAGACAGCAGCTGCACAAGAAATAAGATCGACAATTGACAAATGGGACCTCATTAAACTCAAAAGCTTCTGTACATCAAAGGAAGCAATAAAGGAAGTGAGGAGAAGACCCACAGAGTGGGAGGAAACCTTCACAGCAGATACATCTGACAAAGCATTAATTTCCAGAGTATACAAGCTACTCAAAAAACAAAGAAGAAAGAAAACAAATGAATCATTCAAAAGATGGAGCAAAGATCTGAATAGAGACTTCACAGAGGAGGAGTTAGAGATGGCCGAGAAACATCTTAAGAAGTGTTCAACATCTCTGATAATTAAGGAAATGCAAATTAAAACCACTCTGAGATATCACCTTACTCCAATAAGACTGGCTAGGATCAGGAACATGAATGATACCAAGTGCTGGAGAGGTTGTGGGGAAAGGGGAACACTCATCCATTGCTGGTGGGAATGTAAACTTGTACAGCCACTATGGAAAGCAGTGTGGAGAACCCTTAGAAGACTCAAAATGAGCCTTCCATTTGACCCAGTCATACCACTCCTGGGTATATACCCACAAGACACAACTTACTGCAAAGATACATGCACAGCTATGTTTATTGCAGCTCTGTTCACAATAGCAAAAAGCTGGAACCAGCCCAGGTGCCCTTCAACTGACGAGTGGATAGAGAAAATGTGGTACATGTATACAATGGAATACTATGCAGCAGTAAAGAGGGACAACATCATGAAATTTGCAGGTAAATGGATGGAGCTGGAAGACATTATGTTAAGTGAAGTAACACAGTCCCAGAAAAACAAACGACAAATGGTGTCCCTCATATGTGGATGCTAGTACCAACAACCCAGATATAAATATTTCTCATGGAGAGGGAGGCATAGTAAAAGAACAACAGAAAGACTGCATCAGAAAATGGACTGAAATGGTGAATTGGAAAGGGGGGATGGGTGGGAGAGGGACACGGGTGTATATTCGATTAAGGCATATTTAATTGACGTGAGCTCAGCAAGTACCCAGTTTCGCCTAGACACTGTCTACAGGACACATGGTGTTTTAGGACTTAGTAAAAGTAAAAGTAAACATGTGTATATTAAACAACATTGGTTTACAGAATCTGATAAAAATGGTAATGCATCTGAATTAAATGGAGATATAATTCGCTGTTGCCCACATTTGCTTTACATAAAATCTGTAGAGCAAGAACTTTGGGATTGACACATACAAATGTTCTCTATAATTTCTCTGTTGTACAGTATCACCTTGTAGCATTCTCTTTAAGATGATTTAACGTAAAAATTAAGTTTGCTTCCCAAGTTAATCATATATAGTCACCCAAAACAACATGGGTGAATTTGATGAAATCTGTGCCTTGACTCCACCCTATAGTCATGTATAATACAACTGTCTTCTGGAGACTCATACGCTAAAAAAAAGGGGGGGGGATACAGAAAGACATGAAACCTTTTCATCAAACCCTTGCAATTCAAATCTTAAAACTAACTATGGGAAAAGATTTGTTTGTTCCAACAGGACAAAACGTCACCAACTTAACGGCTGAGAAAGAAAAGATACAGGTTTGCATTGAGTAGGATGTACCAAAAAGTGGCAACGGAAAGGCTGACCCGTCTGAACATTCAAAGGAAGAAAAGCCTCAGATTGCCATAAACATCGAACCCCTCTGTGGATCCTACATGTAACAACTAGTTATAATGAGTCCTAATGAAACTTACCTTCTAGGTGCCACAAAGGTTCTGATATGAGAGACTTCCTTGCCTTCCCACCCATAGAACAAGGAGAAATATGACAATGATGAGGTCGCTCCCCAACTGTAAATTGGAGACAACTATTGTAGAGGTAATCTCTTATAAAACCGGTAAAACTGCTTTCTTTAATTGACTACTAGACATGGGAACTGTGGAAGGGATTACTCTCTGTTCAGAACCAAATATAATACTAAAGTCCTAGGGCTATGCACTCAGGCAAAATATATTAATACAGGAGCTCTGACATCAGCAATGGATTGTTCTACCAGGTGGATGTTGGCCAGGGGATCCAAGGCCCCACAAAAGGTAAGGGCTCCTTGCCTCTAAGTTGGGATACCTACAGGAGGAGAGGCAATAAGACCCTGCTGCCGAAGACCTGACGTTAACATGGGAGGGATGTATTGAGACCACACATGCAAGTGTACAGATGGCCTCTGGAATGCCAGAGAGTGTTACCAAAGGCCACTAAACCAATAAAGCAAATATGGGTCTCCCTGAGTCAAGCAAGACTCCACCGTCAGCACCAGCTACACCTCACCTGCCTGGAAATACTGTGCAGCAGAGGCAGCCATGTGCCTGTATATCCCAAATCTAATTGGCTATTGGCTCTCCCCTTGGAGAAATAACCCATGGCTGATGCCACAAGCTTACATCCTCTACAGGTTAGGAGATGTTATAAGCCACAGTAAGACCCTGTCATATTTAACAGGGGGGAAAATTGTAATTCATGGATTAACATATCCAAACATGTGTCTATGCTAAAGTAACCTACCATAACTATTAGTGCTGCTTAAATACCTATATATCTAATTGCTTGTTCTTCATTAGTAGGATCGAAAGGTTATTCCTGGACAAACTGTCAGCCCATGAAAGGAAACAGCCAGAATTGACCAGAGTCCAAGTCAACAGCTCCAGAGAGAGTGGACTGTTTTACCTCTCATCCACCTGTGCCCCTTTTCTAAGCCTAGGGAACAACCTGCGGAAGAGGGGGCGTGGTAGAATGTAAGGGCTGCGATTGGGGTGAATGGTGAAACTACAGCAATGTAGTCTGGACACTCATTTGATCAACTTGATTGAACAAACAACCTGTCACCCCCCACTGGATGGTGGGGCTGTAGGTGTTTGGGCACAACAGCCTGCAGATAGGTTTTGCATGAAGGATGCTTGTACTCATGGATTATCACTTATAGCTAAAAATGAAAAAAAAAAAAAATGAGAGAAAGATGCAGGACAGTTATGGCAGAATGCATGATCTGGGATGGGGTGGGGGTGGGGGGGAGGGAAAGGGAAATAAGCCTGAACTGAATTGGAAAAAATGTATGAAATGCACAAAGCATCAATAAAAATTAATTAAAAAAAAAAGTATCTAGGATAGCCATGTCTCTCTACATGTAGCCTGCAATTTTATCATCCCATTTTACCTCTGAACACATAAGTTTAGCATAGACTGAAAATAAAACACACATGCTTGCAATCCATAAATCATGCAAAACCTTCCCCTTATTTGCTCAGTATCAGTGAAGCTGCATGACTCCACTGCATTTCTCCAACTGAATTTGCTACATTAGTAAGGTATTTAAGAACAAGTCTTCTCCCAGGAAGAAAGTCAAGTAGAATTGAGATTGAATCTATCATAACCTCTGAAATTTGATGCTTGAAGGTGCTCTCTTATTTGGAACTGTTAAAATACACAACAGAAATAGTTGAGGCATTAACATCACTAGTCCTAATGTTCAGCAGAATATAACTGAGGGAAGAATTTTTAATTAGTAAGTTTCTAGAGAAATGGCCATCCCCAAATTCATACTTCAGACAGATCTAAAAATTTTTCCTTCTAAAAGTGGTTAGTAAGTACAGCTATCATTTCCACATGCCTTTTAAATTTCTTTATGCCTTCTTGAAAAAAATGCATTGTTGAGCCTGAAGAGTTTTGAGTTGTTTAGATAGGTATGCTTCAACTGTATAATCCTTAGAGATCAGGAAACCAAAGAGAGACCATAGAGAGTGGTTCATGGGAGGGAAGATAGAAGGCAGTGATGCAGATGGGAAATGGTGATAGTGGATAGGATGGTTTGATGGTGTGGGGAACAGGAAGGTAGGGCAAAAGAGGGCGTTTGAGCTTGGGTAACTAACACTAAAGGCTTGTCGAAAGAATCAAATGGAAACAGGTTTTAGAAGCTTCTTTCAATATATACACTCAATATAAAAAAGAGTTTAATATTGTTACCCTATAACATGGGTTCAGGCCCTAATAGACACCACAGGCTACCAAATGAAAATCCCGATGGCAGGAATGGACTCTTTCTTTTGGAGTTGTTGACAAGAGAGATCAATCAATCAGATAGGCCCCCAAACAATACTGGCTATTGCCATTGAACTTGGTTGTCCATAAGAATGGAGTAAGGCATTATTGTTAAAGACAGTGGCACATTCCTGAGTTTCAGAACAAACAAGAAATCAAGTTGTTACTGACCTCAAATCTTCATCTTTTCTCATAAGCATTTATAGTACTAGAAGTTGTTATCCATGTTACTGGCAGAGAAATATAATCATCAACTTTGCCTGCCTGTGAACCATAATAGCTATAATAAAAATGACTGAGCAAAATGTCCCCACCCATTCAATAATAGCATGAATGTTATATAAGTAACTAATAACTTTCTTGTTGGATTTAAGGCCTGCTTCTTAAGATAAAGTCTATTCCTGATACTGTTTACAGGCTCAAAATCCTATGACTAGACAGGTCAGCGGTCATAAGGGAAAACAAACCACTATAATTTTACTAAATAGACATAATATTAAGTTGATTTCTAATTAATTATTTTTATACTCATAGATTAATGAACCTCTCAACTCTCACCAGAGAAGGTTATTTTTGAAGAAGAAGGAAATTAATCCTGAGATCCACAATTGGTCAGAGTGCAGAAATTAAGACACTGCAGAGTGCTCAAACCTAAATGGGATATATATATATATATATATATATATATATATATATATATATATATATATATCCTTCACCCTCCAGACTCAAAGATATTCTAGTCTAAGTAAGATTAGCTCTTTCTAAGCTTCTTTTGCAACAGATAAAGACTATTACAGAAT
>VZQC01005766.1:4191202-4220377 GCA_009823505.1 Rhizomys pruinosus | reverse complement strand
ATAACAAAATGCATAATATATAACCACCCCCAGAGGACAGTACTTTTTATCACATTCACCTAGGATTCACCTACAAATTAAAGTCTTTTTCTATATTATAGGCTTTTCATAGACATAGAACACAACACTGCCAAATCCTTATTTTCCATATATTCAAGGTGAAATATGACATAACTTAAAATAATAAATGAGGCTTTGTGACAGAATTAATGGATTTATTATCTGTCATTCAGAGGCTTTATAATCCAAATTTACACTGTAAATTTTCTTTTTTTTTTTCTTTGCATTTCTATCCCCATCCCTAGTTTTTTTTTATTTAATTTTTATTGATGCATTGTGCATTTCGTACATCATTTTCCAATTCATATCAGGCATATTTCCCTTTCCCTTCCCCCCACCCCCACCCCATCCCAGATCATGTATTCTGCCATAACTGTCCTGCATCTTTCAGGTTTATTTTTTCATTTTTTAGCTATAAGTGATAATCCATGAGTACAAGCATCCTTCGTGCAAACCCAATCTGCAGACTGTTGTAAATTTTCAAGACACTTTCAGAGCCTGCCACATATTCCTTCACTGAGACAGCTGAGTGACAAAGAAAGTCATATGTGTAAGAACCCAGAACAGCCTTTGTGTTCAGAGTAGCCTGTCCTGATTTCCCTTGAATATAAATATATTCTCTCCTTCACTGTCTTGATTCCCGGTCTGGGAATTAATCAGTGTAATAAGTCTATATTCATTGTTTAGGGTGCACCATTGCTTTGGCTTAAGTTTCAAACCCAGGGGAGTAAAGTATATTGATGAGATGTTTAATAATTACTTACCTTAATATACAAATACACCTCAGACCCCACGTGGACTCATAGTACCACATCAGAGCTTGATGTCAAAGTTACACAGGATAAATTAAATATCGCATATGTATTTCACTATATTGTCTGTTAGTTCATTGGCAGTAGTTAGATTGGTAGATGTCAAAGTTACACAGGATAAATTAAATATGGCATATGTATTTCACTATATTATCTGTTAATTCATTGGCAGTAGTTAAATTGTTACCACCCCTTTCCATTTTTACAGGAATTTTTCCTATATAATTAGTAACTTTCCCTCTGCTTACTGTTATGGACATGCAGCTAGTGGTGCTAAAAGCAAAGATAAGAGGTTTCTAGCATCATGATTTAGAGTCCCTGAGAACAGTCAGTCATACAGCACTATACAGAACAGAAGCAAGCAAAGGGAAGGGAATCTCTTAAAGTGAGGAAGCATATAGCAGCTACCTAAAATGCTTTCATCCAATGTACACATCACTAGAATATGTATGTCTATAAGAAAATAATAAAAAGAGATTTATTTTAGTCTGTAATAGTTCAGTTGTTAAGAAAAAAAAAAACCTGCTGCTAATATAGAGGACCAAGGTTCATTTCCCAACATCCACATTGCTTGCAATTCTAGCTCTGGAACATCCAACAAACTCTCTGGCTTCTGCAGTCATTTGCATGCACATGGTGGCAGATACATAAACTCAGAAACAGAGACAATTAATTAATTAATTAATTTAAAAGCTAGATTTATTTTCCTGTTGAAATAGGCTTCATGCCAAGTCCCATATATTTAGCCATGTTGTAATTTATGTGAGACAGATGTTTGTATTTGAAATTCATTTCTCTTTATACAAGCTGATAATCACATGACTTACTTATTCCTTGGCAGGCCAATCACTGATAGTTGATCTACATAGATTATTTCATCAGTTCCTATATCTTCTTCACTGAGGGTCTTCTCTTGCTTTGTAATGCTCCGTAGCCTCTTTTCACACTCTAACTCAACCTGGGAGCCCAATTTCAAAACAACATCTTCAAGGAAATTTTCTTCTTCTCGGATAATATTCCATTATTCTTGGACATTCTACCAAGGTCTCTTTGGCATAATTTGTTGTGCTTTATGCTTAATTAACACATGTTAAGCTCAAAGAGAGGAGAGATCTTTTCTATTTTTATTTATTTTTTTATTGAACTTGTGTACATTTCACACAACTTTTCCCAATAAAATTTAGACTTGTTTACCCATCAATGCCCCCTCCATACCAGAGCTCATGCAGTCTGCCATACATGTTAAGTCCTATCTTGCATCTTTTTCTTGGTCTTAACTTTTAATGTTTTGGTCATATCTTTGAAAGTCAAGACTTTTGTTGCTGTTGTTCTCTTAATTTTATATTACTCCAAAATACACATATGAACACTCCACATATATACCAAAATGACAGATTATGTAAGGATTTGGTGCTAGGATCCACAAATGGGGGACATGATATGGCATTTGTTTTTCTGTGATTGTGTTAACTCACATAGCATAACAGCTTTTAGTTCCATTCACTTACCTACAAATTTCATGATTTCGTCATCTTTTTTTTTTACCATTGCATATAAATCCATTGTGTAGATGTACCATATTTTCTTTATCTACTCACCAGTTGAGGGACACTTGGGCTGTTTCCAGTTCATCACTATTGTGAAAAAAGTTGCAATAAACATGGTTATTCACATATCTCTGCAACGGGATGAATCTTTTCGGTATATATACCCAGGAGTGGTATAACTGGATCGAGTGATAAGTTCATTTTGAGTCTTTTAAGAGCTTGCCACACTGCTTTCCATAAGGGTTGTACAAGCTTACATTCCCACCAGTAGTGATTAAGCGTTCATCTTTCCTCACAACCTCTTCAGCATTTGGTGTCATTTGTTTTCTTGATCCTAGCTAGTCTTACCAGGGTAAGATGCAATCTTCAGGTGTTTGTTGTTGATTTTTTGTTGTTGTTTTTCCTTATTTTTGTTTTGTTTTGTTTTGCTTTGCTTTTAGACGGGGTCTCTCTATAGCCCTAGCTGGCCTGGCACTCACTCTGTATACCAGGCTGGCCTTGAACTCACAGAGATCTGCCTGCTTCTATCTCGAGTGCTAGGATTAAAAGCTTAAAGATGTGGGTGCTGGGAATCAAACCCAGTTCCTCTGCAAGAGCAGTCAGCGCTCTTAATCACTGAGCCATCTCTTCAAGGCCCTTAAAGTAGTTTTAATTTGGATTGCCTTAATTTTAGTGATGTTGAACACTTTTTAAGTTGTTTCTCAGCCATCTTTACTTCTGCATTTGTGATGTCTCTGTTCAGCTCTTTACTCCATCTTTTGATTGGGTCATTTGTTTTCCTGATCCTTTATTTTTTGACTAATTTATATAATCTGGATGTTAACCCTCTGTTAGATGTGTCATTGGTGGAAGGTTTCCTCCCACTCTGTGGGTTTTCTCTTCACTTTTTTAATTGTTTCTTTCACTGTATAGGAGCCTTTTAGTTTAATAAGGTCCCATTTGTTGATTGTTGACCTTGTTTCCTGTGCAATTTTTGTCTGATTTAGAAAGTCTTTTCTTACTCTATATCTTGTAGGTTACTGTCAAAGTTTTCTTCTATCATTTTCAGCATTTCATGTTTCACATTAAGCTCTACGATCCATTTGGAGTTGATTTTTGTACAGGGTAAAAGGTAAGTTTATTTTTCTGCAATTGGTGATCCAGTTTGCCAGCATTATTTGCTAAAGATACTGTCTCTCCTCCAACGAGTCTCCTTGGCCCCTCTGTCAAATATGAGGTGGCTGAAATTTCATGTGCTTAAGTTTTCACTTTCAATTGTGTTCCATGTTTATTTACAATTATATCTCTGCTACACAGCATTATGAGTGGCATAAAATTTTCATAACGCATTAGAAATAGATAATTATGTAATTAATGTATGTCTTCATGGCACAGATAAAATATCTCCATTGGTTCTTACAATCTTTCTCCCTCCCTCTTCCAAAATGGTCACCAAGCCTTAGATGTTAACTGAGGTGGGAGGACTGAGTCACTTGTGGAGAGCACAAAATCTGGGCAGATGGGTTTGGACTGTATCATATTGGGGAAGGAGAGTAATACAGGGGTAATGAGAGAGGGTGAAACCTCCCTTCAAGTTATTGTTCAGGTTAGTCCAAGATACTCCCTAATAGCATGGGCTATTGCCACAGCCCTAGATTGATTCCCAGAATTTGAAACTGCTGAAGATAGGCCATATTTCAGATACAAGTCTTGGAGCAACTGAGCTGGAACTGACTGGGGGGCCTTCTCCCTTACAATTAGCTCACATAAACAGAAATGTTACAATAATGTTGTTCAGCTTGCCTTTCAACTAGGGATTTGATGTTAGCATCCACAAATGAGGGAAACCATTTGCCATTTGTTTTTCTGGGACTGTTATTTCACTTAGCATAATGGCTTCCCACTCCATCCATTTACCTGCAAAGTTCATGATGTCATCTTTCTTTACTGCTGAATAGTACTCCATTGTATAGATGTACCACATTTTAATCTCTCGACAGGCTCTAGAATCCACCTACCACTTATTTTCAGACTCTAATTACTGTATATGGGTGGAAAGTATGTATCTATATTTTACATTAATATAAAATTAATGGAGGAAAATGTGAATTCTTAAACATAAAAAAGACTGAAAGATTCAGGACAGTTATGGCAGAATGCATGATCTGGAGTGGGGTGACAGGAAGGGAAAGTGGAATATGCCTAAATTGAACTGAAAAATGATGTCTGAAATACACAAAACATCAATAAAAGCATAAAAGATTGTCATTCAGACAATCCAAAGTGGGGAAAAGATTAACATGGTTTCAGAGGATATTGTGTAAGCCTCCAAGAGAAAACCCAAATTAATGGTCCCACCCAGTCATAAAGCTGACTAGACAACAATGACTAGCCTGCCAAAATATTGCTATCGGTGTAGTAGTGGTATTTTTAATCTTGAGGTATATCTACATCTGTTTAATTAGAATTAACTCCTGATCAATGCAAGAAAGTTCATGTGTGGTATTATAAACATAACCAAATGCACAGGGATGGAAAGGTCATAGATCCTAGAGAAAGTCTACATTTGCCACATCCCTAGACCATTGTACTTTCTTACTATATTCTAAATATGCATCCTCATAGTTACAGACAAATGTAGCTCTCACTACTCACCAAAGAAGCTTCTTTTTGCAACAGATGGAGACTATTACAGAGTTACACAACTGGTCAAATGCAGAGAATAATTGTTAGTGAAACACTTAGCCCTAAGCAAATAATCTTCAATGCAACCTCTACATGTAACATGAATGCATCCTTCAATTCTCACTAGAGATGTTTCCTCTTTGTAACCTATGGTGATTAAATACAGAAACCCATCACTGGCCAATGTGCAGAGAACAAGAGGCTGCAGAGTGATCGAGCCTTAATAGGACACCTATTTTAACCTTCGGCCTCTCAAAGCTCAGGGAACATTGCAGAAGCTGGAGTGGAGAGTTTGTAAGAGCCAGAGATGGTAGATGACACATATAGATTTCTAGACAGCTGGTCAGTTACTCATATGACATCACAGCAACCATGAGAGCATGTACAAATCCCATGCAAGCTCAAACCAGACAAAATCCTAGCAGAGACGTGAGAAAATGAGTAAGAAATCCCAACCCCAACTAAGGAATTTTTGGTAACTGATAGTTGCTGGGAGGGAGGGGGAATGACATTCTCTTACAAGGATGAGACTCTTGGTGAGTTAACTGGGTTCCCATGGTGAAAGATATTTGGGGACACCAGCTTCTGTATGATATATATTAATATATATATATATATATATATATATATATATATATTACCTTTAAAGAATATCTGGAAACTGTAGAATAATAAGAGAGTTTTTTTCCTGCTAGGAGGTGCCATGTCATTTACCGAAAGAAAACAAAACAGGGCAAAACATTTCTTAATAAGTGCAGTTTGTTAAAATCCTGTTAAAACAAATGGGTGAAGAGGAAGTAATAATCAAATAGGCGCACTGTAAAACTTCTGAGGTCTGCCACCTGGAAGAGCTTCATAGATGCCCCTGGGGGAACTTCAGTTCTAAAGAGGAGCTCCCACACCAATCTCCACTTTACCCTCTCACCCATTTAAGCTCCCCAGAAATTACCAAGACGCCAGGAATAAAAGGTTTCCAGTTCAATAGTCACACTCTCTCCAAATACAAAAAGCAGTTACAATTCAACTGAACACAGAAGATTGTGTGCAAAGTTACGGGAACTGAGACAGCGTATAAAAAGTTAGGTTAAAGATGATTATTTGTGGGTTTTGTGTTTGTTTTTTTTCCAGGGTGTGGCTCTTCCTAGGTCACTCAAACTCAGCAAAGAAATGGTTATTTGATGATGTATCAACGGCTGACCCACAATAAAAACAGACAAATTCTAAAAATTAAAAAAGCATAATTACCAAAAAAATTTGTCACTGCTTCCTCCCTCTGCATTTTGCTTCTTAAACTTTTTTTTTCTTTTTGTAAGTTTTTGATTTTTTTAATCCAGAAAAGTAGACAGTAAAACTGTTCCTGGAAGAGTTTACAACCAACTTCATGAGAGTCTGGGAAGCCGAGGTGCCAGAGCAGGGTGAGGAGTGGACAGGCAGGGAAGGACAGAGAGGAAGCTCTCAAGTCACTGTGGCCTCACCGTGTGACCAAGGAGAAGAGGACTCTTTAGTCAAAGAGATAGGGGGATGAGGACATGGTGGACAGTGGAAGGGAGGGGACAAAGAGAAAAGAAAAGGTCACTGTTGTCTGTCTGAATTCAGAGAAAAAAAATGTCTGGCCTGTAAGGGGAAAGAAGCCCCTCAGATGGGAGTTAGTGGGCTAGAGGGAGGCAGCCCTGGGATGACCCTGTTCCCAGACCACAGGATCCAGAGGGAATAGAAGGGGCTGAGACAGGTGCTGGTGGAGGGGCCTCCGGGAGCCTCCGGACACATCAGCTACTGTGTGCTTGTGCACCCTGTATGCTGCCCTTGTAGCTCCCATAGTCATAGTTCCCATAGTACCGTGGCCACTGGCCCCAGTTCTGATAGTACTGGCTCCACTGCTGGGCATACTGCTGATATTGGTTATAGCTGGGCTGATGGTAAGTCTGTGCCCTGAGGGGTGGCGGTGGGATGTAGGGGGGGTAGGATTGTAAGGGCCGTAGCTCCCATAGTTGTAGGCAGGTGGTGGTGGAGGTGGAGGTGGAGGTGGTGGAGGTGGAGGTGGAGGTGGTGGGGCTGTATAACCTTAGGTGTAACCTCCTTGGTTGTAGGCAGCTTGTGGAGGGCTGTAGCTGCTCATGGTGGGGGTGCTGATATTGGTGCTGGAGCCAGGGATGTTGCTGTTTTGTTGTAGGTACTGGCCCCTGGGGGTTTCTGAGCAGGGCTGTAGCTGGGTGGCAGTGGTGGCTGCTGTGGTAGTGGTTGTGGTGGTGTCGGCTGTTGCTGGGAAGCCCAGTTACAGCTGCCTGGGCTGTTGGAGTTGTTGTTATCCCGGTTGTTGTTACCTCAGCGGTTCTAGTTGTAACCACCACCTCCACTGCCATTGAAACCACCTCGGTAATTGCCTCCTCCTCCACCTCCGCTGCTGCTCCCCCCCCCCTCCCCGGTTCTGGAAGCCTCTTCAGTTGCCTCCAGGAGGGCCTGGGCTGTCATAGCGCTGGAAACCACTGCCACCCCCCTCCCCGCCCCGGCCTCAGAAGCCACCAGCTCTGTTGTCAAAGTGCTTTTCAGGGGGCGCCAGCCTTGCGGCCCTCCTCATTGTACTGCCTCACAAGCCTGTCTGCTTCTTCCCGCTGAAGGTCAATGAACAGAACTTCCTCCAGGAAGTCCCCCACATCAGGCAATGTGAAGTTGGCTTTCATCTCTAAGACTGCATGATCTGGGACATCTTTCCCTTCTTCATCAGTCAGCTTTATTGTTTGGTCTTTAGGTCCTCGTCTGTTGCACAAATTACAATAGCTTTCTGCTGAAAGCCTTCAAATGGTCTCATTTTCCGTTTCTGAGCTGACCCATAAACATTTGTCTGATCTAGAATATAGTTGTGTTTCTTGCAGGCAGCAATCTGGATGAGGCAGTTGGTGCACTGAGGGGCCTTCTAGATCAGGACATCCCAGCGGCCAGCATGGTTTTGCTGCCGGGGCAGTCCCATCACCCGCACCTTATCCATGATGGCATTGGTACCCAGAATGTTGTACTTCCTGGAAGGGTTAGAGGCTGCATGTTTTATGACCCATGTGGTCTTGCTGGCAGCAGGTAAGCCCACCATCATCAGAAACTCACATTCATGGAGATTTCCTCATTGATTTTCATTTCAAAACATACATGTCCCTTCTGACCACATAGCTTGCATGAGCTTCTGATCAGAGGTATGCAAAGCCCTCAGTTGTCAATGGATAGGCACTACTTCGGTCTCTGGCCGCCTTGAAATGCAGGTCACAGTTATATGTGTCGATGACAATAAAAAAAAAAAATCACCTTCATCCTCTTCAGCGTGAGGCTGAGGGAAACTGCCCCTTCGGTCCTCCGGGTGCTCAAAGTATCCACGACCCGGATGTCTTCGATGCCTCTTTCGACTCTGGAATTGCTGTCTGTCTGTCTTCAGCTGCGAAGCTTCTGGAGGGCGAAGCTGAGTGGTGCTGCCTGCTTCATTTCTGTCTTCACTTTTGGCCGATAGGTCTGCTGCTGTGGTTCCATGTCTAGTGGGATCCTGTTGTAGCCCGACTCCTTTTCTTCCTTGATGACCTGTGTCTCATAGAATTGGTTCTGCCTGGTAATATTGTCCATGACAATGTCTGTCCAGCGCTGGGTTCCAGGTGCGGCTGCAGCCCGGCAGTGGCTGTGCGGTCCCCTCCGGATCGGAGCCCGGCTCCATCTCTACCTCCTCGTGGTTGTGTCCGGGTTGCCACGGCTCCTCCTCGTCCGCCTCGAGCTCCCGTTCTTCTTCAGGCTCCTTGGCCTCCAAGCACCTTCAGCAGCCACTCAGCAAGCTCGGCCTTGTGGCCGCCAAGTGTCCTTGAGAAGTTCATTCACCTTCAGAAGGTGCACATCCATGGCCCGCGACCCCAGGGCGGACCCCGAGCCCTGCCCGGAATCCCCCCCCCCAAACGTTGCATATCAGGAGGCAAAAGGGGAAAGGGGCGGCTCAAAATGGCCACTGCCCAAGAGATTCATTATTATTACCAGGGTAATAGTTCAACCCCACATCCCTCTTTCTCAATCACAGTAGCTATTTGTTAGCATTCCTTTTAATGTTTTTTTTTTTTTTTTCTAAAAGCAATATAAACCAAGATATCAGAAATTTACAAATTTCCTATGTAGGAAAAAATGTAAAATTGATAAGTAATCATGACAGTCTTCACTATGGATAAATGTTGTTCTCTCATTCTAACATCATTTAGATTTACTTAGTTTTATTTTATCTGTGTGAGCTGTAATTTAGAGTTGTAAAGTAAATAAATCTCTTCATCTCCTAATTACTCTTGGTCATGGTGATTTCTCACAGTAGCAGAAATAAAACTAGGCTTTCCTGGAAGCTCACATACAAGCTAGCCTGGCTTAAATAGTGGCAAGAAGAGACAAAGTGAGGACCAGCACCTCTGACTCTAAAGGGTCTGTTTCAACATGATGGCTCCAATATTCACAGGGGCTACAGCATCACCATACTGGCATGGACACTTAGGAACATCAGCATACCCACATGCACACACAGGAACATCAACATACTCGCATGCACACACAGCAGCATCAACATACCCACAAACACACAGGAACATCAACACACCTGCATGCACACACAGGAACATCAACATACCAGCATGCACACACAGGAACATCAACACACCTGCATGCACACACAGGAACATCAACATACCCGCATGCACACACAGGAACATCAACACACCTGCATGCACACACAGGAACATCAACATACCCGCATGCACACACAGGAACATCAACATACCCGCATGCACACACAGGAACAGCCTCACTCACACAGCACTCACATGCACAAAAAGAAAATATTTTTAAGAAAGGGGAAAATTAAGGGAAAGAAAATATTATCTTAATGCTTCACAAATAAGGAATATTACAAGACTTCCCCAACTGTTTTGCTCTGCTCTCTGAAAATTAAGGTGTTGAGTTCATTGTTCAGTTATAAATTTAAATTTTTAAACAGTTGACTGAGATCAGTTAACATAAGCAATGTGAGAACATTTCAATGTATAAGAAAAAAAAACCCAACTATTATTTACATTTGAGATTCCCTGAGATAAGTCTACATAGTTCAAACTCTGTTACTCGCGTGTTATTCTTAAATTGGCAATTGGATATCTTTTTCTCAGCATCTTTCTAAATTTTATCCACACAATGAACTTTAAAAAGTCATAAAAAAATTGCTAAACCACTATATTACTTTCATTTCCTGAAAGAAGAAAATAAATCAAATGAGTGAATAGTTTGACATCATTTCTTACTTTCTTTAAATCTATGTTTTCAAAAAGAAACACAGATATATTTAATTTAAATTCTTGACAAGGTTTGGTTCTTAAGAATGCCAAACACGGACACTCGAAGTCTAACACTGACAAAAGAAGTGCCACAGAGACAGCAAGACACTGGGTTTATTTCCCTTGTTCCAACAAGTTCAATACATTTAATGACAGGCTTCAGGTCAACTTCCACAGGGTCTGCTAAAAACTGAGGCTACAATTTTCATTAAATTGGCAGTTTCCCAAACAGAAGGCAAAGAATAGTCTACTTTCTTCAAGGGTGTGAACATAGTAGGCTGACCAGGCTCCACAGCCTTCACATACACACCCCAGGGTATATGAGGGTATACGGGCTGTACAAATTGAAATCCATTATTTGAAAGAAAGAAAAAAACAAGAGAACAAATTAGGTTGGTAGGAAAGTGGAGATGAATAGGTGGATCTGGGAGGAATAGAGGAAGGGAAGATGAATATTATGATGAAAATATATTGAAGGATTTAAATTTTTTGTTGTAGAGATCCCTAGCATCTTTGGTTAGGTTTGTTCCCAGGTATTTTTTTGAGGCTATTGTGAGTGGAAAAATCTTCTTATATTCCTTCTCCACTTCTTTATTGTTGGTGTAAAGAAAGGCTGCTGATTTTCCTAGGTTAATTTTGTAGCCCAACACTTTACTAAAACTCTTAATCATTTCTGGAGGTTTTCTGGTGGAGTTTTTAGCATCCCTTAGGTAAACTATCATATCATCTGCAAAAAGGGATAGTTTAACTTCTTTTCCAATTAGTACTCCTTTAAATTCCTTCTCTTATATTATTTCCCTAGCAATCATTTCAAGCACTATGTTGAAGAGCAGTGGCAATAAGGGTTCCTAGGTTCCTGCCTTCAAGGGAAATGGTTCCAGTTTCTCTCCATTTATGATGATGCTGGCAGTGGGTTTGTTATTTATGGCTTTGATCATGTTGAGGAATGTTCCCTTCAGTCCAATTCCCTCTAGAACTTTAAACATAAAGGGATGCTGGATCTTGTTAAATCATCTCAATTGAGAAGATTGTGTGATTTTTGTCTTTCAGTCAATTTATGTGTTTTATGGTATTTATTGATTTATGTATGTTGAACTATCCCTGCATCGCTAGTATGAATCCAACTTGATCATGATGGATCATCTTTAAATGGGGGTCTGTATGTGATTTGCAAGTATTTTGTTGAGAATTTTGCATCCATGTTCATTAATGAGATGGGTCTACAGCTTTCTTTTTTATTTTATCTTTGCCTGGTTTGGTAATAGAGTGATGCTGCCTTCACAGAAGGAATTTGGGAGAATTTCCTCTCTTTGTATCCTTCTGAACAGTTTGAGTAGTAATGGTTGTAGGACCTCTTTAAATGTTTCATAGAATTCTGCTGTGAAACCAACTGGGCCTGGGCTTTTTGGGGTGGAAATTGAAAATGGCATCAAAAGATGGAAAGACCTCTCATGCTCATGGATAGGAAAAATTAATACAGTGAAAATGCCAATTTTACGAAAACTGATATACAGATTCAACACAATCCCAATCAAAATCCCAACGAGTTTCTTCATAGACTTGGAAAAAGCAATCCTCAAATTCATATGGAAAAACAAAAGACCCTGAATAGCTAAAGCAACCCTGAATGAAAAGTGCAATACAGGGAGGATTTTTCTACCAGACTTCAAGCTATATTACAGGGCCATAGTCATAAAGACAGCCTTGTACTGGCACAAAAACAGACCCGTTGACCAATGGAACAAAATTGAAGATCCAATCTTGACCTCATACAATATCAGCCACCTGATATCTGACAAAGGGGCAAAAAACCCTCAATGGAGGAAGGATTGCATCTTCAGCAAATGGTGCTGGCAAAACTGGATCACCATCTGTAGAAGAGCAAAATTAAACCCCTACCTCTCACCTTGTACAGATTATACAGACTGCTCAAAAAACAAAGAAGTGTCTGGCATGGTGGTTCATGCCTTTAATCCCAGCACTCAGGAGGAAGAGGCAGGTGGATCTCTGTGATTTCAAGGCCAGCCTCGCCTACATAGAGAGCTCCGGGCCAGCTGGGACTAAGGAGAGACCCTGTCTCAAAAAGACAAAAATATAAAGAAGAAAACAAATTACCTACTCAAAAGATGGGGTAAAGAGCTGAACAGAGACTTCACCAGTGAGGAATTAAAGATGGCTGAGAAACATCTTAAAACGTGTTCAACATCATTTATAATTAAGGAAATGCAAATTAAAACTACTCTCGGATATCATCTCACTCTGATGACTGGCTAAGATCAAGAAAACAAAAGACACCAAATGCTGGAGAGGTTGTGGGGAAAGAGGAACACTCATCCACTGCTGGTAGGAATGTAAACTATTATAACCACTGTGGAAAGCAGTGTGGAGAACTCTTAAAAGACTCAAAATGAACCCACCGCCTGATCCAGTCATACCACTCCTTGTTATATACCCACAAAACTCATCCTACCACAAAGATATATGCACATCCATGTTTATTGCAGCTCTCTTCACAATAGTGAAGAGCTGGAACCAACCCATATGCCCCTCAACAGAGGAATGGATCACAAATATGGCACATCTACACAATGGAGTACTATTCAGTGGTAAAGAAATATGACATCATGACTTTGCAGGTAAATGGATGGAACTTGAAGCCATTATGCTAAGTGAAGTAACAGTACCAGAAAAACAAAAGGCGAATGGTTTCCCCTTTTGTGGATGCTAACACCAAAATCTCCAGTTGAAAGGCAAGCTGAACAACATTATTATTATATTTCTTTTTATCTGAAAGCAAATATGTGTTATAATGTAAATCTCTTAAAGGGCTCTGGAATGGACCCACCACTTATCAGATTTTGTAATTACTGTATATGGGTGGAAAGTATGTATTCATATTTTAGAGTAATATAAAATTAAATGAGGAAATTGTGAATTCTTAAACAAAAAAACTGAAAGATGAAGGACAGTTATGGCAGAGTGCATGATCTGGGGTGGAGTGGGGGGAAGGGAAAGAGGAATATGTCTAAATTGAACTGAAAAATGATGTCTGAAATACACAAAACATCAATAAAAATGGAAAAAAAGGAAATACATTGAATGAATTCATCAAAGAAATCATTTTTTTAAAAAGAAAAAGAAAAGAATGGAGATAGAGTTAGAAGGAGAAAAAGCAATTTGACCTGAGAAGCTTTGCTTGGGAGAAAGTTTCCTGTTAATCTCTCTGCACTTGAGATAGTCTGAATTTTCTTGAACTTTGTTTGTACAAAGACAGTAAGCAAAGACAAATGCCTGCACAACTGGCCTTTGTAAAATAATAGATGGTAATAGGGAGGAAGTTTTATTAGAACTTTTCCACAAAGTATCCTTCAGAAAAGTAGACTGTTGTCAATTTGAAGTTAGAATAAATCTGATTTGCCTCAAGGGAGTTCTTGTTATACAGTGATTAAAACAAACATAACCCTTCTCCTTCACATTGACTTTAATAATTTATATCAACCTTTAGTGACATAAGTGGAAGTTCATTTTTCAATAATATTGAAGCAATTACATTTCACAGTTAATGAATGAAGGCCAGTCCCTCCAGAGCTTCCTGAGTCAGGTACTTCTCCTCCTCTGCCTGAATTGATTTGCGGCACTAGGTCCACTCTTCAGACCCCCCAAGCAATTTCCAAAGTAATTTTGCTTCCATTGAAAGCCTCTAATGAAACAAACTTTGATGATGAAAATAATAATTTCTGTCATCCCAGTATCCCAATCGTTTTCCTCTTCAGGAAACTCCCTGGAACTACTCACTCCCTAATTTGTTGGGTTTCATCCTTGTTGGAAAGCATAGGACAGAGATATTTTGAGTTTGTTCCAATGCTTCTAAGTAAGATGTACTTTGGACAGGACTGATTTGGAAACCACTCCAACTCACTGGGGAGGATTCCAGTGCATTGGCTTGGAACTGTTTCCAATATGACCTTAAAATAATTCTGCAAATTTTCCACCATAGGAAAATAAACACAAATTCTCTGAATAGCTTTCTTTCCCATTTTGGATAGAGAAGAACTAGATCTCTATCCAACTCCTTGCTAAGAGATTTCTGCATTCTCAACAAAGACACAACTGCTATATATTTATTATTTCAAAAGAAATTTAAAGTTTTATTTTGGTTGGATTGCTTCCAAAGGAAAATAAAATGTCTCAACTTTGAAAAGTAGCCAGTAAAAGGCAGTTAAAACTTGAGAAAACAGTTTGAGAAGATTGTTTTTTTCAGAAAGTCTTATATTTGAAAATTGGAATACATGGTCTAATTAAGGTTTAATGCTGGCTGACAAATTCAGGAAGGAAAGCAGCCAAGCCTCAATGGATGCCTCCCTGAAGAGAAATAGAAACTTCCCAATCAATCAACATGAAGTATTTATGGTATAATCTATTACAAGTCCATTACTATTCTGTGTATTGAGGGAGGTAGAATGCTAAAGGTAGGAGCTGTGCCTCAGAAAGACCACACCAAATGATTCAGATAGCTTATTTTTCTCCAGAGTCTACTGGCTTCAATGATATGAGTCCAAGATTTAATAAAAAAGCAAAGCAGTGAAGCAATACATTTTGAACTTACCTGTGCAGAGTTATTAAGATCTGGATTGAGGAAGGTCACATTAGGGCAGCATTCAAGGAAGAGTAAACAACAAAGTTACCTCAAGGATCATTATTGCTGTACAGAAGTCTTCTGATTATCATGCAGTGGTGGGAATTTTCAGCCTGTGCCTGATGAAGTGACTCCAGAAGACATGTAGAGATGTGCTAAGATTCAGAAAGTTGCTAAATCTTTTGGAGCAGGGAGATGGGGCAAAAAATTGCCAAGAAAGGATAATTTTAGAAACAGTTATTGTAGACAGAGCATAATTGAAACAACTTCATGATGATTCAAAAAATAAGGAAATGCAATTATAACTATGACTGTTTTCAAAATAAAAAGAAAATGATTGGAGTAGATGATCTTGTAAAAATGAAGTAATCATTGACACACTGAAAACAATAAACAAAATGATTATTTCAAGATGACTTCATGGAATGTAGCATTGGATAACACAGGTAATAATAATGCTTTGAGATAATCAGGAAACTTTGAATAAAAACTCATTTTAACAAGAATGCGTAGTGATTGTGTTTGAGGGAAAGGTAGAATACAAAGACTATTGTATGATGCTTTTCTTGCAGAAATGCAACATAAATGTCTCTTCCTTCCATATAGGGAACTAATAAAAACAAAAATAAAGATATCAGCAAATACACCTTGATGAACCAATGGGTTTGCTGGGGTTACTTACAGGAGTATGTGTCAGGGGTATGTGTCAGAGGCAGAAATGACTGAAGACAGCTGCATCACCAAAGCTGATCCCAACAAGGGTAACAACTCAAGGAAGGGGGAACCCTGGAGATCAGGGCAAGACTTGCAGGCCACTTGACAAGTCAGAGAGTATCTCTCAGGAAGTTCAGCTGGCCTGAATCTCCTCAGCAGCACTTATAACTGTATAATATGTATAATATTGGGGAAGGAGAAGCCTAGTGTATCTGGTTAGTTTTAGGGACTACCTGAGGCTTCTGAGTGGTTTACATCTTGAGTTTTAATGAGCCTCCCTTGAAAATAACTCCCTGATTTTTTAACCAAACCAGACTAGGACAGACAGAAAAAAAGGATCTAAAGTGGTAGGAGAGAAAGAATGAGTTTTTATTCTAACATGCATTTGAAGCGATAAACTGCAGAGAATATCTTGGTGACAGAACAAAAATGCAATGGAATAGTCTGGGAAGCCTAGGATCTAATTTATCATTCAGAGGATTTCTAAAGAGAGTTTTCTAATCATATAGATTTTTTTTAATCCTACACTTAATCCTGTCTTTGTTCTTTTTCACTATGCCTCCCATGTGAGCATGGTGAATATATTATAGATAAACATATTCATTATCTAGATATATACATTGCTACCACACCCTTTGCTGTCTGTATTTTTTAAAAGCTGCTGCCTAAGTGTGTGCTGATGAAGTGACTTTCTTGCAAATAACTCATTAAAAAATGAGAAAATGAGAAAACTGTTCATGCAATATAACTTTGACATAATTTAATAACATTTTACAGCTGCTGTCTTCTGCCCCAAAACCTCAGTTTAAGAGTAAAGAAAATCAAATGATTCCTATTTGAGACACATTCTACAAAGTACTTGACAAGAATTCCTCAAAGATCTAAGACCAGAAACAAGGTAAGTCTGAGCATCACACAATAAAAATCAAAAAAAAAAAAAAGATCCAGAAGATTTTAGAAACTTCTATACAGTGCGAAAACCTGGCTAAGGTTAAAAAAAGAGAAATCTAAAGAAATCCATTTACCTGTGGAATTTGATTGATAACAATGGTTTAATATCAGTTCAGACAGATGTGACATACCAGACATCAATGATAAAGGAAACGGGATACAGAACATATGAGAACTCTTCAACCTATCTTTGCCAATTTTATGAAATGTAAGGATATTGTTAATATTTTAAAAGTTAACAGTGTTATAGAAAAAATATAAACAAAGAACACAAGTATAGAATGAAATAGGATCAGCCATGGGGGTAAGGGGGAAAAGAAGCTCAAGAGAAGGGGTAATAAGAGACAGGTGCTATCAAGGAGAAATGGAGATGATAGGGTTATCAACTGGGAAAGAAGTAGGTAGGGATATGCAATGAACTTTAAAGTAAAGGGGAAGAGATCCAGAGAGGGAGATAATAGACAAGTATCATCAAGGGGAAAATGGGGAAACCTGGGGTACTGTAACTGGGGATGTTAGAGAAAGGGATTATATAAGGGGTGAGAATGAGGAAAGATAAGTCTTACTTAGGTGGAAGTTCAAACTCCTACTGAAAAATATACATATAATATATGTACATGAGTGCATGTATATAGCAGAAGCCTGTATAATAAGAAACACAGTTCCAGACAGGAAAAACCTCCCTTCAAGTTGTTGGTCAGGGTAGTCCAAGAGACTCCTAAAATAACCCAGGCTATTGCCATGGCCCTTGATTATCTCCTCAAACTTGAAGCTGTGACCTCATTGCTGAAAACAACATAATTTGGACACAGAACTTGAAACAATCTAGCTGGAAATGACCTGGAGATCCCCTCCCTGAACACTAATCCTCAGGTATCAGAGGATACTATGCCAGCTTCCAAGGGGAAAAAAATCTATCAATGGTCCAATACAGCTGTAAATCTTAATAACCACAACATTGACCAGCACACCAAATTCTCTCTATTGGTGTAGTAGTGGCAGTTTTATTTTAGGTGTAATCAACAGCTATATAATTGGACGTAAGTCCCACTCAATTGGAGAGACATGGCTGAAGAGGTCATAGATCCTGGAGAAAAAAACCACATCCGTCACATATTCAGACGAATGAAATTTATTACTGCATTCTAAGAACATCCTTATATTTATATGTAAGTATATGTCTTGCCACTCATCAAAGAAGTTTCTTTTTTGCAGCACATGGAGATTATTACAGAGTTCCACAACTGGACAAATTCAGAGGATAAGTATATGTAAGATGTACAGCCCTAAGAGACATATCTACAATGCAACCCTTATACTTAATACTCAGAGAACATGGCAGAATGAATAATAATGCACTTCAACACTGTGGCCAGTGAAGCTTCCTCAGTCAACAGATTGTGACTAACAGAAAGCCACAACTTGCCAAAATATAGAGAAAAATATATTACAGATAGAAGGCAGTGGTATAAAGGGGTAAAAGGAAATAATGGAATAAGAAAGTTTAAATGTGTTTGAAATACGAGGGCAGGGGAAAGTAGGGAGTCCAATGAGAAATAACTAACACTGACAATAAATATATTTTGAAAAAGTCACGAGGAAACCTACTCCAGTAGAAAAGTCCAAAAGTGGGGCTGGAGAGATGGCCTAGCGGTTAAGAGCACCGACTGTTCTTGCAGAGGACCCAGGTTCGATCCCCAGCACTCACATGGCGTGAACTTGAATGGACTAAGGATGAACAAATATGAGAAAGAGATCTTCAGATTGGACAACCTCAAGCCAGATGGCCCACCCTAAATGGAGGTGCTACCTTCTGCCAGCAGGCAGTATAAAAGGCCATGGCAGAGGGAGCTGTCCCTTTATCCTGTGGCTTGCCTTCTCTCTCACTGGTGAGTTTGTCTTGCTGCTGTGATCAACTCTTTGGATCCCAGCGTGTACTGAGACTGACAGATCTTCTGGAATCCATCGGGCCTTCAGCACCAGATTGGAACTACTGAGACATCCAGCCTTGTGGACTGAGCAGTTCCCTGGATTCTCAGCCTCTCCAGTGTGGTGCAGCTATTGTTGGACTCCTTGAACTCTATCCCATGAGCAAATCAATAAATCTCTATATAGCTATATATTTGTTCTATTGATTCTGTTTCTTTAGAGAACCCTGACTAATACAAAGCCCAATTGAAGAAGTTTGCTTACATAAAAAATAAAATCCATTCTGGTTTTGGTGTAATCTCACAATTCACCCTCCCTTCTTGGCCCTTATAATCTGCTGTTCCCACCTCTTCCAAGAGAGTCCCTGGGCTTTGGCGTGGGAAGGTGAAAGAGAATGAGAGTTTACGTTCCCATCAGCAGTGGATGAGTGTTCCCCTTTTCCCACAACCTCTCCAGCATTTGGTATCATTTGTTTTCTTGATCCTAGCCAGTCTTATCAGAGTAAGATGATAAAGTGTTTTTAATTTGCATTTCCTTAATTGTTGAACACTTTTTAAGATGTTTCTCAGCCATCTTTATTTCCTCAAAAGTGAAGTCTCTGTTCAGCTCTTTATTCCATCTTTTGAGTAAGTCATTTGTTTTCTTACTTCTTTGTTTTTTGAATAGTTTATATATTCTGGATGTTAATGCTCTCTCAGTTGTATTACTGGTGAAAGTTTTTTCCCACTCTGTGGGTTTTCTCTTCACTTCGTTGATTGTTTATTTCGCTCTACAGAAGCTTTGAGTTTAATGAGGTCCCACTCGTCAATTATCAACCTCACTTCCGGTGTAGCAGCTGTCTTATTTAGGAAGTCTTCTCCTGCTCCTATGTCTTGTAGGTTGCTGCCAACATTTTCTTCTATCATCTTCAGAGTTTCAGGTTTTACATTGAGGTCTTTGATCCATTTGGATTTTTATACAGGGTGAGAGGTAGGGGTTTAGTTTTATTCTTCTACAAGTGGTGATCCAGTTTTGCCAACACCATTTGCTGAAGATGCTGTCTTTCCTCCATTGAGTCTTCTTGGCCCCTTTTTCAAATATGAGGTGGCTGACATTGTGTATGCTCAAGTTTGGATCCTCAATTTTGTTCCATTAGTCTATAGGTCTGTTTCTGTGCCAGTACCAGGCTGTTTTATGACTATAGCCCTCTAATATAGTTTGAAGTCTGGTATAGTGATCTCAATGTATTGCTCTTTTCAATCAGGGCTGCTTTGGCTAGTTGGGGTCTTTTGCATTTCCATATGAATTTAAGGATTTTTTCTAAGTCTGTGAAGAACGTCAAGGATTTTAATTGGGATTTCATTGAATCTGTATATTAATTTGGGTAGATTGGACATTTTTACTTTATTAACTTTTGCAATCCATGAGCATAGGAGGTCTTTCTATCTTCTGATGTCTTCTTCAATCTCCTTCTTCAGAGGTTTAAAATTTTTGTTGTAGAGCACTTTGATGTCTTTGGTTAGGTTTGTTCCCAGGCATTTTAGAAGATCCAGTTTTTTCTTCTTCTTTTTCTTCTTCTTTCTCCTCTCTTTCCCCCTTTTCCCTCTCTTCCCTTTCTGAGGTGACATGTCAAATTCTTGGACTCTCGATGTTCTGTTTATGACCCACTGGTGAGTCATCTAGCAGTCTCCTTTTAATTCAAGTAATAAAAGACAAATAGAAACACATATTAAATTTTTAATAAGTTATTCTACAGGTACAGACACATGTGCTCAGAGATACCTTGGTTGGGGTATTATAATTCTTTGAACAAGGGATGCTAATAGCTTTTCAATATGGTAGATAGAGTCCCCTGTCATTAGGAGGCACCAAGGCTATAGTGTCAGCCATGTGTCATACCTTGCCAGAGAATGGCCATAGATCAAATTGAGACTTTTAATTTTTTTCCTGGTGCACATTTATCAGACTGTCAGTATTGCACTACACCTTCTTTGGCATGTAAATGTGTAGCAGGAAAAGTCTATTGTGAGGCTTCAGAGACCTTTTCTTTCTAGTGGTTTGCATAGTGGTCTCTAACACCATGGAGGTCAGCTGTGATTTGTGGTGCAGGATCCCAACATATTTTTTTCATGCTCAAATCATGTCATATCCTCAGCAATGGGGTCTTACTATCCATTTCTTATGTGCACATGAAGTTATAGGCAAATAGCCTTTGTTTGGGGGGCTTTTAGAGCCTCCCTGGCCAACAGCTCCTGGCAGGGCAGCGTAGAACTGGCACTGAAGCCTTTATCCACCAATGCTTTTTATTTGACTATAAGGTAAAATTGCATCCTGGAGGGAGGAGGTGTATTTCTTCCCCCTCTGTTTTCGTAAATTGTCACTGTACTCTGAGAAGCATCCCTTTTTTCCCAAACCACTAAATTCTGATTTATAATTTCCAGAAAGGAAGAGCTGTATCACATACCTATAAACAGGAGCCAAGCTGAAGGGGTTTACCATGTCCCTTCAGACTGTCTCCCTCTGGACTGTATACCACTGGTTCAAGGAGGTAGAACCCAGTTTTTCCTGAGCCAAAGTATCTCATTATATAGAAATGTCAAAATTATCATTTATATGACAGGCAAACATGAAAAAAATTTGTGTCCCTTTAATATCATAGCTGTAACTGGGACTTCAGTACAAGTCAGGTGTGGGTTGAAACTTAATAACAATTCTGTATCACTAATTATCTTAAGCATATTACTATTTTCTATTCTGGAGATAGCCATTCATTTTAATCTTATACAGGGGGGTTTACTTGACACTGTGATACTAAATAATATGTCCTGAGAGATCTGCCCCTAGTTATTATAATTTACAATGTGTTCAATAATTAGATAGATAGATAGATAGATAGATAGATAGATAGATAGATATAGATAGATGGATATAATAGTTATTTTGAATATACAACTATAAAATATAAACTTTAAAATGTCCTTGCAAGTCTTGAGGTAGGTTCTAGATGACCAAATCTCTCCAGATATTCAGATATATTTTACATGGGTTTGGAAAAAGCCTGTCTGTTCACTCCAAAGGTGTTTTAATTGGTGTTCAAATGTCTTACATATTCATACAGAAGTTTTGTTTTCATTTAATCTAATAGTGGTAACTAGGATCCTAGTACAAGTCAAGGGTGGGAAATGTCTTACAAAACATAGGTAAATTTGAAAGTGTGTAGCTCACAGGGACAGAAATAATCATTACTTTGAGTTAACTACTATCCTTGAGGATCATGAACCCTGCCATGGTTTATCAATATAAGTATATATGGCTGTTTATTTTTTTAACAATTATTTTTTATTTCATTTTTAACAATAAGTAATAAGTTATGCGTACAAACATCCTTCATGTAAAACCAATTTGCAAGCAGTTATGCCCAAACCCACACAGCCCAAGGCTCCCACCATCCATCTGGAGGGGATAGTATGTACAATCATGTTGATCAAATAAGTGTCCAGCCTATATTGCTGGAGTTTCACCATTCAGCCCAATTGCAGCCTTTACATTCTACCACGCCCCCTCTTCCAGAAAACTCCTATATGGCCATTTATTATCAGTGACAAAGTTACCAAAAACTTTGTCTCAAGTTTCAAAGGGGTGTAACCAATAATTAGGGAGAGGGCATATGTGGTTGATAGTGCATTGAAATGATGATATATCTTTGTGATTCCGTTATTTGGTATACTGTATTGTTAAGTTGATATATTTCTCTGTTTTTTTTATCCAGTTGACTTATCTGATGGACAGAGTGGTGTATTAAAATCCCCTGCTACTAGAGTGCTAGAGTCCATCCGTGCCTTAAAGTCCTGTAGAACTGTTTTTATAAAGTTTGGTGCACCTGAATTTGGTGTGTATAAAACTAAGGATTATGATATCAGCTTGGTTAATTGTTCTTCATCATGGTGGGTTTCTTGCAGATAACAAAATGTGGGTTTTGTTTATTCATCCATTCTACCAGTCTATATGTCTCTTGATTGGAGAATTCAAAACATTAATATTTAGAGTTATTGATGAGAGAATTATATTTGTTTAACTCATTTTGATTTCTGGTGCATTTTTGTCCTATGTTTATATTTACATAGTATTCATATCATTTCTTTTTTGGTGCTGCCTGATTACACTCATCCCTACCTTCAACTCTTTGTATTGCTTTGAATAGTCTCTGAAGGGATGGCTTTCTGGACAAGAATTATTTCAACTTATTTATATAATGGAATAATTTCCTCTCTCCTTCAATTATAATAAACACTTTTGCTAGATATATTATTCTGAGTTGACACCTATAGTCCTTTAGAATTGGGAATACTTTAAACCAAGCTCTTTTGGCTTTCTTTGTTTGCAATGAAAAATCAGCTATAATTCTTATAGGTTTTCCCTTATAAGTAACGTGTTGTTTTTCTTTTGCAGCCCTCAGTATCTTCTCTTTGCTTTGACTATCTAGTGTCTTGACGTGATTTGGTGTGTATAATCTCTTTTTTGGCTCTGTCTACTTGATGTTCTATATGCTTCTTGTATTAATATACAGATATATTTTTCTTTAAGTTGGGAACCTTTTCACCTAAAATTTTGTTGAAAGTCTGGTCACTACTACTATCCTGTGAATTTTCTTCCTCTTCTTTCCCTATGATTCACAAACTTGGTCTTTTCATTGTGTCCCAGATTTCTTTGTTATCCCATGCTTGTGCATTTTCTTTATCTTGTCATAATCTTTACTTGATCTATCCAGCTCTTCCATATTGCCTTCTTCTAATCTTGATATTCTCTTTTCTACTTCATCCACTATGTTATTGAGAGTTTCTCCCATGCTTTCTGGGTGGTTTGTGGATTGTTGCATTTCTTTTTATTTTTTCATTTCAACTTGAATCTTCTTCAACGTTTTTGTACCTTTTATAATTTTGTTCCACAGTTTATCGTTGTCCTCTTTTAATTTTTCACTATATTCTTTTAAGTCTCTGGCTTCTTTATTTATACACTCTTTAAATTCCTTAAACTCCTTATTTAATCATGTTTATAATTGTTCCTTTAAGATCTTTATCATGAGTTATATCTAAGGAGTCTTCACTATAGGGTTCTTTAATAGGGTTACTAATATATTTCAGGGGTTCATTAGGATGATTTATGTTATTATTTTTTCTTTGAACTTTAGACATTTGCATAGCTATTGTTGGGTGTGGTTCTAATGTGAAGTTTAAGTGTTTCTTTGTTGATCTAAGACCAACCTCAGTTATGTTTTTCCAGTGTTTTTGTTAACTTCATAACAGGTAAACAGGTATGGATAGTTTAAGTTCCAAAATCTGATCTCTATCTTTACACTGTACAGAGCAGCACCCCTTATCCAACCAATAACTAGCTCACCCAATGGTCAAAGCCTCTCAATACCCAAATCTGCCTAACCCTCAGGCCTGCAGAACCCACATCCTGAGGGCCCCAGGCATGCCTGCTCCTCTGGGCTGGAAGGTCACAACACGTCCGCTGCTATGCAGTTGGAGGCCCCCCACCAAAGTGGGGCAGGCCCCACTCATCCATCTGGGGGGATGTTGTCACCCAACCACCTCACAGCAACTTTGATCTACCCACCAGTCCCCCAGGGCCAGCTGTCAGGGTATCTACCCTGGTCCAGTGGGAGGGAGGTTTACTTGACACTGGGGTTATCCCTACTGTCCCCCACCTGCCCTCAGGCAGCATCTGTGGCACAAATTATAGTCACTAAGGATCCAGGTGCCCTCAGACCACCTCCAATGCTTCCCAGTGCTCTTGGGGACTCCTATGTCTCTCTCCACAGCCTTGTTTTTAGTTGCTCAGAACTTACCTGCCTCCCCAGGAGCCACCATCTTGCCTAGTCACCCCATATTTTTTTAAACTTTCCCCAATAAAGGACACTACCAGTTAATAAGATCAGCAACTGCTCTTGAGTAATATTACAGAATTATTACATTGTATGCATCCCAGGAGCCTAACATACATAATAAAACATAAAATCCATGATTAGAAGCAACAAATGTTATAACAAATTATTAGAATAAAATATAGGAAAGACTATTCACTTTAGCTTCTTATAATGATATGAAAGTACAGTTTGTGTCCTGCTGTTACATTTATTTCTGCATATTGTGTTAGAAATTTCTTGTTTAATCCTAGTTTATAACATATTTCAGATACTGAATTTAAATATTTTAGAAGGAATTTAATTTTTTGGAGGAGCAATTTAAATTTTAAGAAGCACTGTGCGGCTGGTGATGTAGCTCAGTTAAAGCACTAGCCTTGCCTGTACTGGACCCTACACTCTACCTTCCATAGCTCAACAAACCAAACATACAGATGGGACATGCATTGAAATGAAATATTTGTATGGAAAAGAACACTAGCTTGTATCCTAAGAGAATGTGCACTTCATTTATCTGGGTAGGTACCCATTCTTCATACCACATGCCAGAAAATCAGGAATGGAAAAGATACTAAGTAGGTGTCCAGCAGTTCACAAGAGGAATCAAGAAATCAAAAGGCCAACTAAACTGTGAGGTATCTAGAAGATCTAAATCTGAATCTGGAGTCACAATAAGTAAAAGAAATATATTAGAGAGGATGACCTTTGTACTGTGTCATAGAATTCAGAAAAGTGTCAAAAAATCCAGTTTTCAGAACTTGGAAAGTTCAAGCGCAAAATGTAGGATTAATGGCAGATCTAAATTTTAGGAGAAAATCTAGGGTAACCGGTGGAGTGAGGAAAAAGAAAATGAATCATGTACCATATCAGTGTAATTCCCAATATTATTAGACTTTAAGGAGTCCTATTTTCAAAAGAAATAGGTGGAACTAAAAAAAAAAAACTCAAGACAAAACCATGAAAAAGAAATGAATCAAATTAAGTGCAAGCATGGCTGTATAGGCTGCTAGGAAGAAGTTCAGAGGAAGTGAGGAGAGGACTTGTATGTAAAGGAAAAAGAGGCAGTGAGTAATTATGTTCTGTCTTTTCATTCATGTATTAATTTGTTAATATGCTGATTACTTTGAAAATTAAAAAAATATTTACTTAAAAACCTCAATTTTTATTTGAATTTGTGTGAGTGTGTGTGTGTGTGTGTGTGTGTGTGTGTGTGTGTGTGTCCCTGTAGACCCAGATGGCCTGGATCTCACAGAAATCCACCTGCCTGTGCCTCCAGACTGCTGAGATTAAAGGTGTGTGCCACCAGGCCTGGCTTCAAATCCACGGATCTTAACAGGAAAGGCTCTATTTTTTTTAAACTGGAATTTAAAAAATCAGCAAAGATATGAGAGAAAATCCCCACATTGTCAAATACACAATTACAAGCAAAGAAACAAAAATGCACCTTCCTTGATATAGACATTTTGGCATCAAAGAAAGGGTAAAAATAATAATTTGAGAATGAGAGAGAAATGTAAAGATTAAATACATTAATATTTTTAAGAAAAAGGTTTGGGGATAAATTGTGGTTACACCAGATGGCCCTATGCTTTGCACCATGGCTCATTAAAAACTGATATTAATCAAGTTCACATTGAATTATTTCAAAGTATGCATTTCAAGATTCACTGGTATTCCTCTATTAGATGAGTTAACTCATATAAGCCTGAAGATATTTGAATTCATACATGTATCATGTTTATTAACAAATAAGTACGAAACATTGGTATCTAGAGCTGTTAAGTAGCTCACTTATAACTATCTGATTACTAAATAAATGAAGATGATATTTGATCTTAATTTTTTACAATATTTGCTTAACTAATTCTCCATTTTCATTCCTTTAATATTTTATCATTAATGAAATTTAATTTTCAGGTATTTTTATTTCACCAATGTAGTATTTCAATTAAGATAATAGACCAAAATCATAATAATTAAAATTGTGCTGATCAAAAAAAAAAAAAAAAGGAGCTGGGTGTGATGGTGCATGCCTTTAATCCTAGCACTTGGGAGGCAGAGGCAGGTGGATCTTTGTGAGTTCAAGGCCAGCCTGGTCTACAGAGTGAGTTCCAGGATAGATGGGGCTACAGGGAGACCCTGTCTCAAAAAGACCAAAAATAAATAAATAAATAAATAAATAAATAAATAAATAAATAAATAATTAAATAAATAAATTGTGCTGATCAAAATAAATTGAGAAAATAGTAAAAAAAAAAAAAACTTTTAAAAAAAAATTTCCCTTTTCCCTAAGAGATATGATCTCTCAACCATATGCATTTGGCTATTTTTACAGTACCACACATGAGTTTGCTCCCATTGAGGGGCTTTAAGTCCAATTAGTAACCATTGGTTGCCCCCAACATAAAAGTGTCACTACTGCACCAATGTCATGTGCAATGCCAGTCACTGATATTTGGTCTTAAAGCTGGTGTTGGACCATTGAGCTGAGCTTCTTAAAGTGAGGGAGTTGGATGGGCTGAATAGACCTAGGTGGATGAACTTGCACTGAGGAATGTCTGGAGATACTAACTTGAGACAATGGGCCTTGGCACAAATGACAGTTTGTAGGAATTCTAGAAGGAGGTGGTGAGCTGTGGAAAGTTGCTAATGAGGAAAAGGGTATAAAGGTGATTAAGATTCATGGAAAATTTTTGCATAAAATATACAAAAATTCAATTTAAAAAAATTCCTCTTTTCCACTTCTTACAGATCAATCCCCACTTTCTTATTTCATTTTATTTATTTTAAACTTTAGAATTATAGTTCATGATTCATTCAAAATGGGTTATAATCTGGATTAAGTAAGGATTAGCACATATAGAATAGAGCAAATTTACAAAGTATTTGAAGTTTAAAATTAGTGGTACCACGGGAGTTGAAAGCAAATATCATTTTGAAGTGCAATAATAGAGAAAATGTGAAAAATCTGAGGCTTTACTCGGGTTCTAAGGACATATTTAACTGAATGGAGACAAAAGAGAGAATATATTCATATTGAGGGGAAATTAAGTCAAAAAGCAAGTCTCACAAAAATGTGTAAGCAGGTGTAGAGAGAAATCATAAGAACAAGAAAACCTGGTATGAAAAGAAGTTAACAGGGTGTTACATAAGTTAACAGAGCTTTAGAGACCTAGCAACTATCAGTCAATAGACTCCAGGAAACTAGACAAAGAAGCCTAGATACCAACTCATAATAATAGAAGATAGATAAAATCTTATTTGAGGATCAGGATGGTTCTATACTTTTGAGTCAACCCTATTAATAGCTTCTCTAGTCACCAAACAAGTACTCATAATTTTCTTTATGCTATTAAATGGAATAAATTCACTTCTCAATGATAAAAACATTACTTGAACATAATTATCAAGAGCAAAAGTGCATATGAAAAGATTCTATCTCCATTTTTAATAAATACTGATGACAAAATATGTGGCAAATTTAACAGGAACCACTTAATTTCAATGATATATTTTATATTCTAATGTAATTTTCTACCAAAGGACTTGGGTATTCAAACAAACAGAACAACAAAAACCCTGAGGCTACTCACCATAGTTCATAAGAGTTGCTTATATCTCCAAGCTAGTATTAAGGGGAGGCTTGTGTGACTCTTGAGATCTGAGATCTCCTGAGCCCAGTGGAAGGTACTGGGGTGCGGGCTGAAGAGACTCCCCCTCCCGCCAACTGGGATTACAAAGAGGCATCTGAAGGAGGCAAGCAAAGCAAACCAAACCTTCAACACAGTGAAGAGGCATTTAGGACTCACATTAGAATACAGGCAAGGAGAAGCCCATATGCCAGGATCACGAAGAAGAGACTACACTGGAAAGGGGCAGGATAATCCCGTGCCAAGCTTTACCAACCCTATGGAAGTCTCCTGCAGTGGGATCCCTCTGGGGATGCCCCAGGACACAGACAACAGAAACACAATTGGGAACATATTTAAAGAACTACAAGATCATAAAGAACAAATTAAAGAACTAAGAAAAGAGAATGAGGAAATCAAGAAGGACCTAGAGAGAGAGAATGACAAGCTCCTGAAGGAAGAAGAAACACTGAAAACATCCCATGCTGAAAAAGATAAAGAAACCAATCAGCGAACAAAAGAGCTACAAAAAGAGATCGAGAAGCTCCAAAAAGAAGTAGAAATACTTAAGAAATCAGAAGAGGAAATGAGAAAGGAAATCAAACACTCATCCATTCAAGAGGAAAGGAATGAAAAAAGCCTCAGAAGCAGAATGGAGGAAGCAGAACAAAGAATATCAGACCTGGAAGATAACACAGAACAACGAAAAACCTCAAGAAAAGATTATGAAAAATTTAAAAATACACAAAAATGGAACAAGCAGGAGCTGTGGGACACTATGAAAAGATCAAACCTCTGCATCATAGGAATAGAGGAAGGAGAAGAATCCCAAGAGAATGGTATTGATCAGATCTTCAACAGAATAATAGATGAAAACTTCCCCAAACTAAAAAAGGACAAACCAATACCAATACAAGAAGCACATCGAACTCCAAACAGACAAGATCAGAAAAGAAATTCTCCACGCCACATCATAGTTAAAATGCTAGACACCCAAAACAAAG